>JBAMJV010004614.1:0-79559 GCA_037951105.1 Echinarachnius parma | reverse complement strand
GCCCTGTATATGTCTTGACGTTCTTTCTTGTGAATATATTTAACATGTGATGTTTTAACAACAATTTACTTTTATATTATCGCAATTCTTGAAACTAGTACAAACATAAACATTCACACACGCATGCACATACAAACAAACACACATACATACACACCACCCACCCACACCCGGTAACACACACGCACTGTCACACGCACAAACAAACAAACATACATACACAAATGCACACAATCATATACATATGCACACAGCCATACACATAATCATGCTCACACAAACACACACACACAAGCACACACACACACACACATACACATCTGCAAACACAAACACACACAATATAATTATGCATACACACAACCATACACATATCCACACAAACAGTTCTCCAAAACATAGAATAAATAGACACTAAAAACTTGAGGTGTAATATAACCAAATAACCTTTTTTTAATAAAGAATAAAGTTCTAACAAACCGTGTAACTCAAAATTGTAAACTTGTTCGCAAAATCAAACACAAACCTATATTCTAAAAATACATCAATATAAAACAAGATGAAATAATAACCTCATATGCATCAAACGAAATTAAATCCAAGCTACAATTCATAATATATTCCGGCTTCTGACTAAAAATATAAGCCGATCAAAATCGATAAATTTATATTAAACATATTTATAATTAACTGTCAAACTCTGGTTTCTTCTCTCAGGGATACACTGTGTACAGATTTGAAATATCTTATGGCAAAGTGTAATTTTTTGTGAACAAATTCCTCAATGGTAGTTCCCTTTAGCGAGATAATCACACTTGCCCTTTAAATGGAAAGTTTTTTATGTTCATCTATCAAACAAACCTTGATATCGGAAATAATATCGCTAGTGATATTCGTTTGTCTCGCAATGTATGGTCAACAAGGAATCTAAAAGATCACGACGTTTAACCTTGATATATTGTCAACAAAAAGTTTTACACCAATAATAATGAGCTCTGTGGCAACGGTAAGCCCAATTTAAGAATATAAGAGCTAGTTTAAACAGATTATGACTTGGAGTGGAATTATATTGATATTTAGAGCTCAAAATAATAAACAGACGATACACAAATTAAAATAGTCTAGCATCTGCCTACCCATAGTTGTATTTTGTGTTTGTACTTGATAATCACAAACCAAATATAAGATTTATCATTGGCTAAGCACAGTGATTCTATCAGATTTGTAGTTAACATATTGATTTTTACTTTAACTTTGTGAAAAGCTGACAATAATCCATGATAAATTAAATAAAGATAGAAAGAAGATAAGCACTAGAGTCAGACTACAAAGTGATTATTTTTCTTACATTACATGAATACTGCCCCACTGTGAAGTTTAACATTTCACAAGCTTGTAGATAGTATCCTTTCGGTTATAGCATGCGTTACGGAATGATTGGAACCTATACCTAGACATGCGCTCTGTCGACAGAGCTAGAAGTACCATCTCATGATTGTTTGTACCCCCAAAACCATTTGAATGTTTAAGATGGTCAGAAGCTGTTATAAACACGACACCCCTTTATCAACAAATAAATTTAGGTACCAAGATAAAGCCATAAAAGACAATTGCCCCGTTGCAGAAAGAGATACAACAGATTGTAAGTTATGATTGATTGTAAGTCAGAAAATTTGCGCGTATCAACCAATCAGATTTGCGCATCCAGAACACATGACCAGACTTACAATTAATCGTAACTTACAATCAATTCTCTCTCTTTCTGACCAAGAGCTGTTAAAGTACCTACATATGGACAGACGCACAACCTGAAAACACAATGCTGCCAGTCACTGTGCTGGCAGTATATTTACAATGACAAAAATACCTGCCACTGTATGCTAACAATTTGTGGCACTCTATGGATGACGGAGAAGTGGCGGTACTCTAGGTCGTTCAGACGATTGTAGGCGGCCGAACCGTCCCTGTAGATTGTGGATCCGGGGGCAACGTTGCGCTGAATGATCCCCAGGGGGGTCTCCTCATTGTGGCTGTCAACCAGGTAGAGTAAAAGTCTATTTGACGCACACTCGACGAGGCCAAACACCCAGATCTTGACTCCCTTTTTGCCGTTGCCACGGTGGTACTTCACCTTCCTACCGAACAGGGATTCGTTGATCTCCACCTAACCCTGCAGCACAACCGGATGCGCATTACGGTAGGTCTCGTGGACGAACTTGTGGAGGAGGTCGCAGGTGAAGTTCGCCCAGTCCATGGCTGTCTTCTTATAGTCCATTCTGGCTTGCAGTGATGTGCCGATCATTCCTCATGCTCTTTGCGATTCTTCTGTCTCCTACAACTACCCTGCCGCGATGATGACTGCTGGCTTGAAGGGGAAGGAGCTACATGTGCCTGTGATAGTCCCAATGATGTTTGGACCACCTCGTCCAAACAGACTGACCAAGGTTGAGGGCCATACCACCTGTATCTGGCTGAGAGGGGGCAGCATGGTAGATGGATACGACATTAACCATTGGGCTCTCTGCGTTGTTGTCCGTTGCTTTTTTCAGGGCCTCTTGGGTGCTTCACCTTTCCTGTTTAGGAGCTGTATGAAATTCTAATTGGTCTTTCATGATGTAACGTCTCCGTACGCTGCTATCCTGTAAAGGAAGTGGGTCCCTTGTTAAGTAGACACCCTGAAGGGGAAGTGGGTCTATTGCTGAGTAGACATGATCTGGTAGTGTGAGATCATGAGGCAGTGTTGATGTCTGGTTCGATCCTCACACTTGTTCCGCCTGAAATATAACCAAAATGCACAAATAAGAAACAATTATTACAAACGATTCGTGACGTATCATGAAACAGGAGGCTTGCTTAAAAAAATAATCAGTCAGGAAGTAAAATATTATTTTTTTTCTCTTAAAATTATGTAATGAAAATACAAATGTAATAATTAGGCACAGGCTCACTGGAAATGTACATAGACTCGGGTAGGAGAAACTGCAAAGTCCTTTGCACATAACCATCTTCAAAGAGAGGGTGTATACTGTAGAAAATGTGTGATGTTCCCGTCTTCCAGTAGATATGAGAGAACATTCATCTTGTAATTGATTATTGATGTTTTTATTTAACTGCCTTGCTTTGTACAAGGTTATTTTATATTAGAGACATATATAATACACTTGACTGCATCAGAAGCACAATTTTGTTTGCTCTATGATCAAGGCATTTACATTGCCATTTTTCAAATCAGGAGTAGGGGAAATTCAGTTTCTTATAATTTATACTTTAATGGATCGCTATCGCTATCATGATTGGGATTATCGTTATCGTTATCCGAGTCCTGTCGTTGTTGACATGTTTTCGCCTAGTTAGCAGATTTAAGTTTTCTTTTTCCTAAATTCTTTGTCTTGTCATCATTCCTGGCTGTAGAGTTTGACCAGGGATTTCAATACTACCATTAACAAATTGTACTTATATCTTACCAGTTGTTGACAGTGGTGTTGTTCTCTGTGCAAAAGTCTGACTGTGTCTTTACTTGCAGGCTGCCTTCTATCAGCTGCTGATTAAGGGTGAAGATATGCATGAAGAGCTGGGGGATGGTGAGGGTCTTTTCCTGGATATCTTTGGCCTGTTTCTTGGTAGAATTACCTCCTTGGAGAGCTGTAGACACACATGCTCCGAAATTCAGTTCGAGTCGGGTCTTTCTGCTGCTACATCTCTGTCAAGAACCTGCAACAAAAAGTCAGGAAAAAAATACAATTATATATGAATAACTACAGCGAATGTACACATAGTCATACATGTATCTGTGTTACAGTGTTACAGTTTACCTGCAGTTGATAATATTCTACTGTATTCTTCTTCTTCTTCTGGTGTAGTACAGTCCCCCGGGTACAGTCCACCTACTGGTGTATCGCGTACTGGTATTCTACTGTGCAGAATAAAAATCTAGACCGATTACAATTAATCCCTGCACTATAACCATCTTAATTGACTGTTACAGTTATAGCCTCCGATAGGCTGATATGAATCACCTGGACTGAATATAAAAGCAAAGACAAACTACTATTCATGCACCCCTCCAAGTCGAGGGGCATATTGCTTTAGCATGCATGGCCGCTTCAGCATTCTCTACAAACCAGCGCAACCGCACGACTAACATAACAGATGTTCTACCTATTTACCATGCAATTACGTAGCGCGTCCATGAGACTCCATATACAGTTTGTGGACATGCCAAGGGCATGTCTTGGTAGAGAATGTCACCGCCACATTAAAAACACATCCAAACAAAATGCAGAACTGCACTTACAATACATGTAAATTGACTTTGGATATTGACAATAACAATCATGACAATGCAATTTGCAACAATTCACTCTAGTAAACTCATATTCACATTTCAGGTGTATAGACAATTGAATTGGCTTTCATATCTATCATATTCTATTACTTAGTACCAACCACAAAGTATTCATTATCAAATGGTCAGGATATTAATATTATTTTTATAGGATCAATCATCCAACCAAGTCTTTTGCCCTGGCTGATAATTAGAGTGGTTTATTGCACATTATTTCAAAACGATTATTAAGAAAGGGGCACCAATATAAAGGAAAATAATAAGCTTTTGAATGGTACAAAATTCATGTATGAAAGAATGATAAGAAGAGAGATTTCCACGCTCAAAATGTATTGCAGAAAATAAGATTAAGCCTTTAAGGGCAGCGCTAGAGTGTAGGCACCATCACCATGACCACCGGGCCCGGCCCGGCCGGCGGGACTGGTAGCTAGGCTATGGTGAATCACTGAATGGGCCCGTCGTTCCGCATGATACATGATGATGATCTATGAACAGTAACATTTTTTGTCAAAATAGAATCGATAAATTAAAAACATGGGAACTTACCTTCATCGTGTGACATTTTGTGACGAATTATACCATTACAGGCGCAGACTAGAGACATGAGACTTGAGAGAGGTCATTTGAAGTTGAGATAACATCCATCTCTCGCGCAGTATTACACCGCGACAAAAAATGTAGCACTGCTGTGTATGTGAACTAACCTATTGCCTACGAAAAAATTGGGGCTATGTATCATGTCAACGGAGATGTCGGAGTCTCACAGTAAAAGGGTTAATTCAATTATAAAATGCCCGGATGGAAAATATATATACGTACGATATAGCTAGTGCGTGCACGCGGCACTGCATGCATATACGTGCAAGCTGTAATTTGAATTGAAACACCACACACAGATATCCAGGGATGGGACTACAGGAATCACACATAGAGTACCAATTACGTGTACCGTATCATATACCGTACTATCAAGGGTCCTTATAAAGCGCATGCGCACAGGCACCGCTACGTCATCAACCCAGAGCACGAAAACGTCCGACGGCAAAGCATGACGTCACTTTGCTGTATAGCGGAGATTCCGAATAAGGTTCGGGCCTTCGCAAACTAGGCTAGAACGAACGTGCTGCTAAAAGTGGATACCATTCGTTTGTATAGACGACGCGTCTTGTGCGTAGCGCGCACGTAATATGACTAGTGTCCTCTATTTGCCTTGTCCGTGCCACTTTAAATACATTTAGTTATGGAGAACCAATTATTGTGAACGGCTATAGCAAAACCCTTAAAGGGGTAGTACAGTTTGGTTAGGTTGAACTTTAGTAACCAAAACCTGGACAGTAACAATATAAACTAATATTTATAACTCCATCATGCTCGAAAGGTATACAAAATTACAAACGACTAAGTAAAAAGCCTGTTATCATTCCAAAAAAAGCCATTAAAACAAAAGATGGCACTTTCCAAAAAGGAATCGGTTACAACCATTATGCATGTTATTTTGCGCATTATGTTTGTTATTATTCTGATGAATATTCAATTATTCCTGACCATCATCTGCATTCCTGAATAATGTCTCCCTTTCCGAGTTTGAGAGCGCTCTTTAAAAACAAGAAGACATAGATAGGTGTTTCACATCGGGTTTCTACGGTATACAACTGTTCTCTTGTGATAAATATTGCAGAGTTTTGTATGATTTTAATTCATTTAATCGGTAATGCGGGAAGATACTCGCCTGTCTGACAGTTATCTCCTTCATATCCAGTCATACATGCACATGAGTAAGAATTTACCCCATCAGTACAGTTTCCACCATTTAGACACGGTAAAGTGGAGCAGTCATCTAAGTCTGAAATTAATCCGTTAAAACGATACAGACAACATCATAGTAAGTTACAAATTATATACAATCTGTAGTTTAATGTAACTGTTATATCATGATATATCTTGCGAGGTAGTTTGAATGATTTTAATTTGCTATTTAATCAGTAGTGTGAGAATATACCTACTTGTCTGACAGTTATCTCCTTCATATCCAGTCACACATGCACACGAGTAAGAATCGACCCCATCAGTACAGGTTCCTCCATTCTGACAGGGTGTAGTGAAACATTCGTCAATGTCTGTGAATAATATGCACCAAACCATGAAGTAAAAGAAGGAAGTTACAAAATAGTCAGGTGAGGCTGTTCTTTAATTATGTTCATTGCACAATAATTACTACATTTTTGTCTATTATTTCAATAATTTAGAAAGATACTCACTTGTCTCACAGCTATCTCCTTCATATCCAGTCACACATGCACACGTGTAAGAATCGACCCCATCAGTACAGGTTCCTCCATTGAGACAGGGTGAGGTGGAACAGTCGTCAATGTCTGAAAATGTTTGACATCAAATATTTAAATTAGTAATAATTGTTATGATAGCGGAAATTGAGTAAATATATATAAACTTGTCTATGGTTGTGTAAGATTTAAATACATTTAGTTATTGAGAACCAATTATTGTCAACGGCTATAGCAAAACCCTTAAAGGGGTAGTACAGTTTTGGTAAGGCTGAACTTTAGTAACCAAAACCTGGACAGTAACAATGTAACCTAATATTTATAACTCCATCATGCTGGAAAGGTATACAAAATTACAAACGACTAAGTAAAAATCCTGTTATCATTCTTAAAAAAAGCCATTCAAACACAAGAGGGTGCTTTCTAAAAAGGCATCGGTTTCAACCATTATACATTTTATTTTGCCCATTGTGTTCATTTATATTCTCATGAATATTCAATTATTCCTGACCATCATCTGCATTCGTGAAAAATGTCTCCCTTTCGGAGTTTGAGAGCGCTCTTTAAAAACAAGAAGACAAAGATAGGTGCTTCACATCGGGTTTCTACAGTATGCAACTGTTCTCTTGTGATAAATATAGCAAAGAGTTTTGTATGATTTTAATTCATTTAATCGGTAATGCGGGAAGATACTTGCCTGTCTGACAGTTATCTCCTTCATATCCACTCATGCATGCACATGAGTAAGAATTTACCCCATCAGTACAGTTACCACCATTTAGACACGGTGAAGAGGAGCAGTCATCTAAGTCTGAAATTAATCGGGATAAAACGATACAGACAACATCATAGTAAGTTAAAAATTATATACAATCTGTAGTTTAATGTAACTGTTATATCATGATATATCTTCAAGGTAGTTTGAATGATTTTAATTTTCTATTTAATCAGTAGTGTGAGAATATACCTACTTGTCTGACAGTTATCTCCTTCATATCCAGTCACACATGCACACGAGTAAGAATCGACCCCATCAGTACAGGTTCCTCCATTCTGACAGGGTGTAGTGGAACAGTCGTCAGTGTCTGTGAATAATATGGACCAAACCATGAAGTAAAAGAAGGAAGTTACAAAATAGTCAGGTGAGGATGTTCTTTAATTATGTTCATTGCATAATAATTACTACATTTTTGTCTATTATTTCAATAATTTAGAAAGATACTCACTTGTCTCACAGCTATCTCCTTCATATCCAGTCACACATGCACACGAGTAAGAATCGACCCCATCAGTACAGGTTCCTCCATTCTGACAGGGTGTAGTGGAACAGTCGTCAATGTCTGTGAATAATATGGACCAAACCATGAAGTAAAAGAAGGAAGTTACAAAATAGTCAGGTGAGGCTGTTCTTTAATTATGTTCATTGCATAATAATTACTACATTTTTGTCTATTATTTCAATAATTTAGAAAGATACTCACTTGTCTCACAGCTATCTCCTTCATATCCAGTCACACATGCACACGTGTAAGAATCGACCCCATCAGTACAGGTTCCTCCATTGAGACAGGGTGAGGTGGAACAGTCGTCAATGTCTGAAAATGTTTGACATCAAATATTTAAATTAGTAATAATTGTTATGATAGCGGAAATTGAGTAAATATATATAAACTTGTCTATGGTTGTGTAAGATTTAAATACATTTAGTTATTGAGAACCAATTATTGTCAACGGCTATAGCAAAACCCTTAAAGGGGTAGTACAGTTTTGGTAAGGCTGAACTTTAGTAACCAAAACCTGGACAGTAACAATGTAACCTAATATTTATAACTCCATCATGCTGGAAAGGTATACAAAATTACAAACGACTAAGTAAAAATCCTGTTATCATTCTTAAAAAAAGCCATTCAAACACAAGAGGGTGCTTTCTAAAAAGGCATCGGTTTCAACCATTATACATTTTATTTTGCCCATTGTGTTCATTTATATTCTCATGAATATTCAATTATTCCTGACCATCATCTGCATTCGTGAAAAATGTCTCCCTTTCGGAGTTTGAGAGCGCTCTTTAAAAACAAGAAGACAAAGATAGGTGCTTCACATCGGGTTTCTACAGTATGCAACTGTTCTCTTGTGATAAATATAGCAAAGAGTTTTGTATGATTTTAATTCATTTAATCGGTAATGCGGGAAGATACTTGCCTGTCTGACAGTTATCTCCTTCATATCCACTCATGCATGCACATGAGTAAGAATTTACCCCATCAGTACAGTTACCACCATTTAGACACGGTGAAGAGGAGCAGTCATCTAAGTCTGAAATTAATCGGGATAAAACGATACAGACAACATCATAGTAAGTTAAAAATTATATACAATCTGTAGTTTAATGTAACTGTTATATCATGATATATCTTCAAGGTAGTTTGAATGATTTTAATTTTCTATTTAATCAGTAGTGTGAGAATATACCTACTTGTCTGACAGTTATCTCCTTCATATCCAGTCACACATGCACACGAGTAAGAATCGACCCCATCAGTACAGGTTCCTCCATTCTGACAGGGTGTAGTGGAACAGTCGTCAGTGTCTGTGAATAATATGGACCAAACCATGAAGTAAAAGAAGGAAGTTACAAAATAGTCAGGTGAGGATGTTCTTTAATTATGTTCATTGCATAATAATTACTACATTTTTGTCTATTATTTCAATAATTTAGAAAGATACTCACTTGTCTCACAGCTATCTCCTTCATATCCAGTCACACATGCACACGAGTAAGAATCGACCCCATCAGTACAGGTTCCTCCATTCTGACAGGGTGTAGTGGAACAGTCGTCAATGTCTGTGAATAATATGGACCAAACCATGAAGTAAAAGAAGGAAGTTACAAAATAGTCAGGTGAGGCTGTTCTTTAATTATGTTCATTGCATAATAATTACTACATTTTTGTCTATTATTTCAATAATTTAGAAAGATACTCACTTGTCTCACAGCTATCTCCTTCATATCCAGTCACACATGCACACGAGTAAGAATCGACCCCATCAGTACAGTTTCCACCATTGAAACAGGGTGAGGTGGAACAGTCGTCAATGTCTGTGAATTATTGGGATTAAACGATACAGACAAATTATGGAGATAACCATTAAACATTAATTTGTAGTCATATACGACTGTTTTCTTGTAATGAATATTGCAAGGAAGTTTTCATGATTTTAATTTATTATTTGATCAGTAATGTGAAAAATGCACGACAAAATCAATTTGTAATTAAATGCAACTGTTCTCATATGATGGTAAAAATTGCAAGGTAGAGTTTGAATGATTTCATTTGTTTATTTAATCAGTAATCTAAAGAGATACACACCTGTCTGACAGTTATCTCCTTCATATCCAGCCGCACATGTACACGAGTAAGAATTGACACCATCAGTACAGTTTCCACCATTGAGACAGGGTGAGGTGGAACAGTCGTCAATGTCTGTGCATTATCAGGATCAAACGATACAGACAATTAGGTTACGTAGCCATAATACATCAATCAGTAGTTTAATGTAACTGTTATATCATGATATATGAGACAGGGTAAAGTGGAGCAGTAATCTATGTCTGAAATTAATCCGGATAATACGATACAGACAATATCATAGTTAATTAAAAATTATACATCAATCAGTAGTTTAATGTAACTGTTTTATTATGATATATCTTGCAGTAGTTTGAATGATTTTAATATTTTTCGTCGCTGGGCAATTAAAAGGACAAATTGATTGTATTGATAGCAAAAAACGATACTTACTTTTGTGGAAGAAACAACATGTTGACATTTTGGGCAATTATATTTTTCAAATGCCAAATCCAGTGATCTTGTTTAGTGAAACAGTTATGTAGGCTATAAAGCGATCAAGTCGTTTAATTTGGCGTACGCTCAGTTCTTTTTAACGGAGTTATTACGCATTTCTGAATTTGCCCCTTTTCCATGCACGATATCGCGTCGATATTGGGCATGAAAAAGGACAAAATGAGAATTGCACTTTTACGCGCATTGATAATGCACAGGCAATGCGCGCGACTTGGCATAATAATGGGCAGCTAAAAGAGCTAAAAGTCCAATTTGTCCTTTGTATTGCCCATATCATATGCGCGTTTAGTCGTGTATGCTTAACATGCCGCAAGGGTTATTTCGTAGTCACTTAAATTTAAATTGGTCAAACTTGTGCCGGCCGTACGCATGTGCGAATATTGTGATCAATGCTATATTCTTACGGAAAAGTAGTAAAATAACACATTTCATTCGTTATACATTGATTCTTAACCAAATAACACCTCTCGGCAGTTTGTGAAAAATGATTTTGTCCTTTTTGTTGCCCAAATACGTGCAATTATGTCATTTTGTCCTTTCGTTATTTTTGATTTTCTCAAAAAAGTGGGGCACAGTTATCTTCTTCATATCCAGTCACAAGGTACATGCTCAACCCCATCAGTACCGTTTCCACCATTTTGACAGGATGAAGTGGAGCAATCGTCAATAATAATAATAATAATATCCACTATTTATATAGCCCTTATCACGATTGATAATCATCTCTAAGCGCTTTAAATTGTATTATTACCCCGGTCATACGATACAATGCAAACCAGCACAGATTGTGTGCACTGTCCATTAAAGGGACATTCCCTCTTTTGCAAGCCAAATTTCAAAAGTTGCGAGGTTATTGTCTCATATGAAAGAAAATGTCATTTAATAGCATGCCTGAAAAATTAGGGCTTGAAATCTCTTTTTCGTGGAGTTATAGACCTAAAACTAATAATCCGTCGTCCAACAATTAATTGTGCATTATACGTATATTCACCCAGTGAGGAAGTTTGTATACGGAATCCACGAAGTACCTGCATGACCCCTAAGTGACCCACGCTAGCTACGTGACCCGCGCACAATTAATAATAGCATGACCGCACACTAGGCAAAATAATAAAACCTTGCTTAAACTGACATGTAATTACATATTCTTCCTTTTTGAGATTTTTTTAGTGACATACCTTTAAAAATGTCGGCTTCACAATACCTTTACAAGAATAATTAAAATATAGTTGTAATATTATGCTAAATCAGTTAAACTCTTTTATCGACCTATATATAGTCTGATGGAGGAATGCATTGGTTTTCCATTTGTAGAATCCAAATTATAGGGCTGTTCGATCTGATTTATTTTGTGTGTGTTTCATTCATCCCCATCCGTCAACTGGAAACTGTTCAGATGTTTTGTAAAAGAGGGACTGTCCGTTTAATGTCTGTGAATCATCAGGATCAAACACTACAGACAATGTATTTGGTAACCATCATACATGAATCTGTAATGAAATGGTTCTGTTCTCTTATTATTAACATTGTAAGGAAGTTTGCATGGTTTTTATTTATTTAATCATTAATGTGTAGAGATACTCACTTGTTTGACAGCTAACTCCTTCATATCCAGCCACACATGCACACGTGTAAGAATCGACACCCTCAGTACAGTTTCCACCATTGAGACAGGGTAAAGTGGAACAGTCTGTGAATGATCAGAATAAAACCATAAACTTATAGGCATGATTTGTATGAGTTTATGTGCACATGCACACGTGTAAGAATTGGCACCATCAGTACAGGTTCCTCCATTTAGACAGGGTGAACTAATGCATTCGTCTGTTATTGTAAATGTAATAATCAGAGATTAAAGGTTTCTAGTACTAGTAATTCATTGTTAAAATTAACAAAACTTACCTAGAACTCAAGCGGTTCTCATATATCTCATTGTATTCGTATTCCCAATAGAAACATGGAGCAGGTTTCGGTTTTCTGAATTTCTCCTTGTTATAAAGATATACATGATTGAAGTGTTTTGATGTTTACTGGAAACTTACTACTGTGTACAAAGTAAGTACAGTGAGTTGGAAAATAACACTTTTATTTAGTTTTTTTGCTCATTACTCAGTAACAAGACATTCATTTACTGTGAAGTATTCACACAACACTTATCACAAATCACACATTTCATCAACCATTCACCACTTTTTGCACATTTAAAGGTATGGTGACAAGAAAACTGCCACAAAATTGGGTTTTACTGTATCTAAGGTAGATTTTCATGAAGATTACTAATACAAACATATTTTCCTCGTGGGAAAACCCGGTAAAATAAAAAAATCAACTTGTAAATTCTCTTTCGGAACCCCCGTAAAAAAACTGAGTCCCGGGCGAACAAAAAATGACGTCATCTTTGTGACGTCACCGGCAGGCAATCGCAGTTTAGCTCGGTCATAGACGTACACGCTGAGTACAATACTCACGTTGACACAGAGATATTATTTCCATTTGTTTCAATATTTGCAAACATTTGTTCAGGTTTATATCATGGGACGATATACACTCAGATGTGTAGCTGCATCCTGCTACAATTCATTTCTTAGCAATTCTTAAGCATTTTCAGTAAAACTCAATTTACAAGCAAAAACGAGTTTGTTTTACAAGCAAGTCATAGGCTCTGCATGTAAACAATGCACATTCCTCCGCGTTGCGGTCTGCAAGTGAGGTCATGAATCGGGTGACACGTGCGCACATTTCCGCTCTGCTATAAATGACTTTTTTTAGGAGCATGGAACGCCGATGCGTAATAAAGCAAAAAAGTTGCATGAAATTTACCTTTTTTTCCCAACTTAAGGATTTCTTTGAAAAAAAGAGTGTGGTATATCAATAAAGGCACACATTTAAAGCTATAAACCTGAATCAAAGCCGGGATTGCACCCCTCCTTTAAACAAACTTACTAGATCCCTTTAACGAATACGTGCATTAATGTATTATGATTAGCATTATCATTATCATTAATTGTTTTTATTATTATCATTCTTCTGCATTCTAGTTTAAAGGGATAGTTAAGTTCTGGTAAGGAGAGTACAGTTTTGGTGAAACTGAATTTTAGTAACCAAAACCTGCATCATTACATTACAAACTAATAGTTACAACTAGAAAGGAACACAACATTACAAATGACGTAGTAAAGATCATGTTATCATTCAAAAAGAGCCGTTAAAGGGACAGATCCACTTTTACAAAACGTCTGAACAGCTTTCAGTTGACGGATAGGGATCAATGTAACACGCAAAACAAAAATCAGAGCGAACAGCCCTCTAATTTGGATTTTACGAATGAAAAACGAATGCGTCCCTCCATTTATGGATATTTCAGCCGTCTCTGAACCGATTTTGATCAAACAAAGATGATTTCATTATTTAAATATTATGCTCACAACAACAAAAAGTAGTCTAGCGCCCTCTCTACCAAAACTCAACTATCCCTTTAATCATTACATGACTGTATTTAATACCCAATCATATAAGCTGAAGCAAAATCTTTGTTTTGGGAAAATTATCAGAAATATATGTTTATTGGCCAATTTAATTGATTAGTATTGTTGAAATCAGTGGCGTAGCTACGGGGGGGGGGGGGGGGGGGCACGGGGGGCACGTGCCCCCCCAATCGTTTGGCAAAAAATAAAAATAAAAAAATGACGACTCAAAATGAAGCCAAATGTTTCCATATCATTCATTATTATCATGTTTTATTAAATGTGTGATGATAATGATGTTATCGATGATAACAAAGAAGAACATAACAGTCGTTCCCTAGTACTATAGCAATAGCGCACCATATCAGTTTGAAGAATCCTTCAAAATATAGCGCCTTATGCACTACGTAGTCCAAAATGTCTAGGCAAAGACAATCTTCCTTGACTAATTTCTTCAAGTCAAATGCACCCGTTCCATTAATTCATGATGCATATCTAGGCCTACTGTTGATGATCATGATTATAAGAGCACCAGTTATCTTCTCCAGAGTCGACATCTACATCAGTTGAGCATAGGCCTCCTGAACCTAACTCAAGGGACTCGTGTCATGGGTCTAGTCACGCGGTATTAATTTTGAAAAAAATAGGCGACAACAGGCAGGGGACGGGGATGAGGGACCTGCCCCTCCCCCATACATTTGAAAGTGGGGGGTGATTGGGACATGTCCCTCCCACTTTTTACTATGCATACATCAGGCAGTCAGGGTTGCCAACTCTCAGGTTCTAAATTCCCCTCACCAAATTGCATCATTTCAAGTATATAAATGCAAAACCTTCCTCACCGTGGGAGGGGGATACCAACTCCCAAACCCTCCCCCTCTGGCTCTGCCCCAGCCCTTGGTCGCTTCGCTCCCTCGATCGGGACTCATTCCGGGATGTATGTTATTAGATCATACATAATGTTGCATTTGGTTTATGTTGCATTTGCGTATGATACTTAGAGACGATATAATTATGTGTGTATTTAGGTGCATATTTATTAGTATGTCCATTATTTGTTTCCTTCGAAAAAAAATTCTGGTCTATCAAATCATAAGAGGCTTACCCAGATACAGTTAATCTTAAGCCCAAATTTCCTATCTAGGTATGAACCAGATTGCACAATTTCAAGTCCAAAAACGCAAAAGCTCCCTACCGTGGGAGGGGGGGACACCCTCCCCCCGCTCAGTCGCTTCGCTCCCTCACAATGTCTCACTCCCACCTCTGGCTCAACGTTGGCAACCCTGCATTATGTAGGGTTTGTTTCTATAGATTGAACTACGAATCATATATTTCTGTCTCGGGTATGCATCAAATCGCACAATTTAAAACCCAACATTTGCAAAAACTCCATACAGTGGGAGAGGACACCCCCTCCCATCCTCTCACTTTGACTGGACGAATGTGTTTGTATACATTATCATGAGGGAGATGATTAAGTCATGAATTCAGCATTATCAAATTTCCTTCCAAAGTATGCACCAGAATGCATTATTTCGAGTACAAATTTTCAAAAGCTCCCTACCCTCCCACACCCTCCCCCTCTGGCGCTACGCTCCCTCGCAGTTGTGCCCCCCAATCTGTTGACCCTCGCTACGCCACTGGTTGAAATTGCTTAAAAAGGGATGTGTGTGGAAAATCTGAAACTAAGTATCATTAAATGCAGAAATATCAGTTAAAACTTATAAAAGCCGCCGACATAGGGCCTAAATATCACTGTCAGTTTGGCCCGTTTACGATATGCTCACGTGTGAAACAATGTGCCTGTGCTGCATGTGCCATATGAATAGCATGCAGTGCATGAGGGTGCATATCAACATACAGCCGTCAGTGATATTAATTTACAGTATTAAAATGAGTTTACAATTTACCAAACACATCAATTAGTAGGCGGTTTCCAGGCCAAATATTTATCGTCCCGTATTAATAAAAACATAATTCTTTCACATGATTGGTAATAAGAGCGTACAATTCACTTTTGGTGTGTGGGGCGCGGTTCCCACTACTGGCAGATATTGCCTTTGAAGACATTTCACTGTACGATAGATGATCACATTACCTGCTGTGCAGTATGCAATGGTTGCTGGAGCCCCAGCTGAAGAGGCAAAGTTGAGAATAGTCATGGCCTCAGTGGTTGGTTCGGTTAGAACTCTGATTCGATGCGCAGTGCCATCACGAGTATAAGCCACATCCATACTGCCAGCGGTGAAAAGGCCAGTTCCAGTGAACGCAGGAGACCCAGTTGTGTCTACACCGAGAATGAATGTTCCGTTCACACGAAGTCCTAGAAAACAATAAAGAACATAATAATGTACTCCGTTTTGTCAAATTTCTACGAATAGACTCAGTAACAGTAAATATTGGGGAAACAAAATGCCTTTTGAAAGACATTTCATTACAATTTGGGCAGATGACGACTTTGATATCCTGGCACATAAAGGTTGTCATTGTTTAATTTGAGAACGATCGTGTCATGACTTTTCTCAAAACAAAAAAAAAAGAAGTGGTGGTGCCGGGCCAGTGACAAAACCATATAAATTGTTGGTTAATGTACAACAGGCTCTTTTCTACCATCATTAATTTATATGTTATACCTTACAAAAAAAATTCAAACACAAAATGTGTATAATTATAAACTTCATCAATCTGAGATTTATGTAATGGATACTTCCAGGAAAGAGCTGCCTTCATTCAAATTAGGCAAGGTAGATACAATGCACTTTGGAAAAGAATCAATCAACAATGAACAAATATAATTGAATGGTAGAATTACCAATATTTGAGTTTGCATCGTTACTGTCAATCATAACACCCGACGAACCAGCTGGAATGGTGGCAATTTCATTTTCTGTGAAGACAAAAATAAATTTGTATCTCTGTAGTTCAAAACAGTTATTTTAGTAAAAATAAGGTTGAAATGGTCATTCATTCATACTAATGCATACATGTATGTACAAATTATACCTCCGCTACCCAGGGTGAAATTCCCGTTGACTATTACCCAATTGAAATCAATTGGTACCAACTGAAATTACCCATTAAAAATTACCAGATGAAATCAATGGATACCAATTCAATTCAGTGGGTACTCATTGAAACCAATGCCAATGGGTACCCCTTTAATTCAGTTTCAGTTGGTACCAATTAGAATTTCAATGGGTACCAATTGGACCCATTAAATTCAATGGGTACCAATCAATTAGAATATGCACTGAATTAATACTGTAAACTCAATGTCAATTCATCAACCAGATCTATTTTGGTATATATTGTACATGTACAATGAGTCCTGTGACCTTAACCTTTGACCTCTTGACGCCAAAATTATAGTGCCACATTGCATACCATACATTCAGGTGCCCAGTGCTATTGAAATCTGACATTTATTTCTTGAGTTTTTATAATTACATTCAAGCTATTTCACATCAATGATTTCTGTAACTTTGAACTTTGACCACATGACCCCAACATTGTATGGCTCTAAAGGTCCCAATTTGATTGAAATCTGACATTCAGTTCTTCAGATTTTCTTATAACACGCTAGTTTAGCCTGTACTTATAGTCCTATGACCTTGACCTTTGACCTCGATCATGACCCCAAGATTGTCAGATTCATTAACGCCCATGTACATTCACGTACCCAATATTGATTCAGATTTGCATTCGGTTATTGAAATTTTGCCATTTAAAGCTATTTTTGCATATATATTGCACCTTGTGACCTTGACTGTTGACCCCATGACCCCCAAAATATAACTAGATCATTGTTACCCCAATTAGTACACTCATACCAAGTTTGAAATTGATCCGTCAACCGGTTCTTGAGATATTGCGAGAACAAAAATGGGACGGACATATATGCGTACGTACGGACAACCCGGAAACATAGTAATGCCTCCAACCACTTCGTTGGCGGAGCCAAAGAATCTGCTCTGGCGACCACCTATGAAAAGATAACATATTTCTTGACTACACCTAGGAGGCAGTGTACATGTATGTTAACCCTATCAAGCCTAAGGGGGGGGCTGAATGAGCCCCCCTACCATATTTTTTACTGCCACACCCACATTTTGCATCCAATTTTCACCAAAGTCGGTGACTTTTCCTAAAATTTTATAGGGAACATTGTGGTATGAAATTTAAAAGTGTCTGGTTTTTCCCGTTGCTATGGTAACCACTTTCTGAAAGGCATGTTTGTCAATTTAAAGGGAGAGATCCACTTTTGCAGGCCAAAATTCAAAAGTTGCGAGGTTATTGTCTTATATGAAAGGAAATGTCATTTAATAGCATGCCTGAAAAAATTAGGGCTTGAAATCTCTTTTTCGTGGAGTTATAGACCTAAAACTGAATAAACTGAGGGACGTCGGTTAATTATGTACATACGTATTTTTGGCCGGTGAGTAAGTTCGTACATAGATTTCACGGAGTGCCAGATCGGTATGCATGACCCCTACGTGACCCCCGCTAGCTACGTGAGCCGCGCATAAGTACTAATGTGTGAGCGTTTACCAAGCAAAATACCCAAACTTCGCTTAAACTGACTACATGTAATTATATATTCTTTCTTTTTGAGATCTTTTTCCGTGACATACGTTAACAAATGTCGGCTTCACAATACCTTTACGAGAATTAGTACTATATTGTTGTAATATTATGCTAAATCAGTTGAACTCCTTTATTGACCGATATATAGTTTAAATGGAGGGACGCATTCGTTTTTCATTCGTAGAATCCAAATTAGAGGGCTGTTCGCTCTGATTTTTTTTTTTGCGTGTTACATTGATCCCCATCCGTCAACTGAAAGCTGTTCAGACGTTTTGTAAAAGTGGATCTGTCCCTTTAAGTCTTATTTTAAGTGTTTTCTATTTTAAATTTATAAACTGTACAAAAGTAAAGTCACAATATCAGACAATAGATGTCACTTGTTTTTTTTTTCTTTTTCTTTGTTTTTCTTTGTTTTTCAAGAACAAAATGGCGGAAAACAATAGAAATAATAAGAATTATTAAAGGGCAATGCAACTCAAGAATAGAACTTATCCTACTTGATATATCGTAATATGCCTTTTTATTATATATAACATAACTCCGACTCAGATTTCTGCTTTGGGAGAAATATGTGAAAACTCTATCGGGCTTACCACTATTCATGCGAACACTGGAGGCCGCCATTATTAGCTGTGTGCGGACTTATGGTCAGTGATATGCACTAATGCATTTCAATAGGACCTATTGTTACCATTGTCTGAATACTTGTATATGCTTTGACGAGTCTGTAAATCAGTGAAAAGCTTTTTGTTCGGCCCGTAGCGCACTCGTCATAGTTTGCAAAGCATGTCGGGCAATTACAAGAACATGGCCCCTCCCATCACCTTTTGCCGCCGTAAGAATTTTCATCTATTTTTATGATATTTTTGTGATTAAAATCTGCCCATGAGGGTTTTTTATGATGTCAACAAACATTTTAATATGAACAAAATCCATTTGGTTCAAGTTTATAGGGTAAAAATTGAAGAAATTGCATACGTAAATTATCATGTACTGTAATGTGTTTGATAAGTCGTGTGAAGGTCACCTCCACAATGACTTTGCTGACCTAATGGACCTCTAAATCCCATCAAATTCCACATAAATGTCCTGATCTATGTTCCAGAATATGTAATATTACACAATTATGTTGAAAAGTTAAATTTGCCTACTTGAAAACAGCTCCAAAACGTCTATATTCTGAAATTTTCTATGTTTTTTATCATATTATTGTAAATAGCGCCCTCATATGGTAACCTCTAAAAAATTGTATGATTGCAACTTGTAGAGCTTGACCTGCTTGATACATGTGCCAAATATGAAAGTGGTTGATTGAATAATAAAGAAATTAGAGAGGGGGGACCCTATGAGCCCCCCCTTGGGTCTGGGAACGCCAAAATAGCTTGGGCTTGATAGGGTTAAAGGGGTCCTGCAACCCAAATGCATGTTGACCTCTGTTCATCTGTATTATAGTGTACACATTCAATATTTGTAAACAGTTTGACCCAAATATGTTTTGTATATTTTTAAACATTTTATCATTTATTTGTCTTCATGTTGCTAAGCCCCACCTCCTAAATAACCCTCCAGAGCAAATTATATTGTTGACCTGCAGTGACATCATTTGTCTATCACTGGTCAGCTACCATGCTATTGTGATTAGGCTAATCACAATAGCATCACACGGTTGAATAGAATACCAACTCACACAACTTCAATTACAATAGACTTAGCTGTTGCTATGTCAGAAGAAAAGCACTGTCTAAGCTATTGCATGGAGGTATGCAGGGCATGCTTTTGTGTGGATGTTCTTTTTGTACTTTAATATTTTTGCAGGTATATATAATTGCAGGTCAACAATAGAATTTGCTCTGGAGGGTTTTTAGGAGGTGGGGCTTAGCAACATGAAGACAAACTAGATGTTGAATTCGTCACATTTGACGAATTAAAGGTTATACATATTGAAATTTCGATATGATGATTATTGACTTTTCAACGCGTAATTATGATAATGTCATAACATTTACTTGGCATAAATGAATGACACAACATAGGGTAACAATATTAATTCATAACAAAAGGGGAGGGGGCAGCTCTTAAATTGACCAAAATGACTGTAAAATGGCTCTGTACCTGACGTCTTATTTCAACCATATCACACCTTTCCTTTGGCCGATTTTGACCCGGTTTTCAGTATGCTAAAGCTGAGTTTCCTCTACACAATCATTTTTTCGATTTTATTTTACGATTTGAGCACGGGAACAGGTCGTAATTGAAGGTTGAACTTTTGTTTTACTTTATCGTGCACAATGATGACTTTACAAAATCTGATTGGCCAATGTTAAATTTGTAAAAATATGTGCAACTCATACTCTTTCAGAATATGAAAAAAATATTTGTATATTTCCATGTATCAAAGAAGTTGTGACCGATAAGAGAAGTGCATGTTTGACCAGATTTAGCCAATTTTCACACTCTTTGCGCGATTTCAACTTTAACCGGTCAATTCGATGACTTTAGAAGATTTCCTCGGCATAAAGCAAGTATGAATTCGTATCTACAACTCATAATCTATCCAAATATTCAAATAAAATTGGGTTTTTGTCGACTTTTGAAAAAGTTATGGCCGAATTAAAAAAGGATGTTTTTTACCGTATTTTGCCAATTATTTGTTTGGAACTATTCGCCCTTAGATGTTAGATGGCGCTATATAGACTCCTTAGCCAATTTTCACACTCGTGCGCCATTTAAATTTCAACGGTCAATATGATGATTTTGTAACATTTACTCGGCATGAATGAGGTATGAATTCGCATCTACAACTCATAATCTTTCCGGATATTCAAAGAAATTTGGGAGTTTGTGGACTTTTTAAAAAGTTATGGCCGATAGGAGACCAGACTTGGGAAATGTTCACACTCGTGCGCCATTTAATTTTTAACCGTCAATATGATGACTTTATAACATTTACTCGGCATAAATGAGGTACGAATTCGTATCTACACCTCATAGTCTATCCGAATATTAAAAGAGAGTTGGGTTTTTGTGGACTTTTAAAAAAGTTATGCCCGAATTAAAAAATGGTTGTTTTTGAGCATTTTCAGATTTTAAGATCCTTAGACGGGCGCGTACGCGCTTGTTACGTAGCGCATGCGCATGCGCATTAGCGGAAAAGTTGCCACTCGGCCTGATAATTATTAGGGTTAAATTTAAAGGGAAATAGAAGATGCATGACTGAGATACATCCATGAATGAAATTTCACAAAATGGCGTCCCGATGACGTCACGAATAGTCGGCGGCACTCAAAAGTTTGGCAGTTCTAAGTTAGACCAAGATCTATCATCTGGCAAAGTTTCAGGACAATAGCTGCAGCCGTTATTGAGGTATCCGACGAACAAAATCCTTGTTTTCGTGTCTCTATGCATTGGCATACAGACACAAAAACAATACTAGATGTTGAATTCGTCACATTTGACGAATTTAAGGTTATACATATTGAAATTTCGATATGATGATATTGACTTTTCAACGCCTAATATGATGATGTCGTAACATTTACTTGGCATAAATGAATGACACAAAATAGGGTAACAATATTAATTCATAACAAAAGGTGAGGGGGAAGCTCTTAAATTGACCAAATGACTGTAAAATGGCTCTGTACCTGACGTCTTATTTCGACCATATCACACCTTTCCTTTGGCCGATTTTGACCCGGTTTTCAGTATGTTAAAGCTGAGTTTCCTCTACACAATCATTTTTTCGATTTTATTTCACGATTTGAGCACGGGAACAGGTCGTAATTGAAGGTTGAACTTTTTTTTTCTTTATCGTGCACTATGAAGACTTTACAAAATCTGATTGGCCAATGTTAAAATTGTAAAAATATGTACAACTCATACTCTTTCAGAATATGAAAAAATATTTGTATATTTCCATGTATCAAAGAAGTTGTGACCGATAAGAGATGTGCATGTTTGACCAGATTTAGCCAATTTTCACACTCTTTGCGCGATTTCAACTCTAACCGGTCAATTCGATGACTTTAGAACATTTACTCGGCATAAATGTGGTATGAATTCGTATCTACAACTCATAATCTATCCGAATATTAAATAAAATTGGGTGTTTGTGTACTTTTTAAAAAGTTATGGCCGAATACAAAAAGGATGTTTTTACCATATTTTGCCAATTTGCGTGCGCGCGGACAGATTTTTGAATTATCCGCCGATAGATGGCGCTATTCTCCACTCCAAATCATGGTCGTAATTGAAGGTTGAACTTTTCTTTTACTTTATCGTGCACTATGGAGACTTTACAAAATCGGATTGTCCATTGTTAGGTATGTACAAATATGTGCAACTCATACTCTTTCAGAATATGAAAAAATATTTGGATATATCCATGTATCAAAGAAGTTATGACCGATAAGAGAAGGGCATGTTTGACCAGATTTAGCCAATTTTCACACTCGTGCGCGATTTCAACTTTAACCGTCAATTCGATAACTTTTTAACATTTACTCGGCATAAATGAGGTATGAATTCGTATCTACAACTCATAATCTATCCGAATATTAAAAGAAAATTGGGTGTTTGTGGACTTTTTAAAAAGTTATGGCCGAATAAAAAAAGTATGTTTTTACCATATTTTGCCAATTTGCGTGCGCGCGTAATTTTGACTTTGACGCGCGCGTACTCCGTTGTTATGAGTCAACAATGACTCAAATTGATAGGGTGTGTTGAGGGATCTATAAGGAATGCAAAACATGTGAAAAAACGACAATTTTACTATTCATTCGCGTTACGCGCGCAAATACGCGCGCGCCGACGCGCACGCGCGGAATTTTTTGAAACGCTTAAAATTGTCTAAAACATATAGTAAATTACTCGGGTTGAGATTTTGAGCATTTTTTGACATTTTTTTTCATTTGACGGACGCGTACGCGCGCGTCTCCGAGTGTAATTGCACGCGCATGAGCTTAAAAGATGACCATTGACCCGATTAATATTGATGCGAAATTTGAATTGAAATTGATATATCATGACTGAGATATGATGATTATTAACATTTGACAAAATGGCGTCCTGATGACGTCATAATAATGTGACGTCACTGAAAAAGTTTGCAGATCTAAGTTAGATCATGATCTATCATCATGTGAAGATTCATGACAATTGATTCATGTGATCTTGAGATATGCGACGAACAAAATTAGGAAGAAGAAAAAATAAATAATAATAATAATAATAAAAATCTTGACGAAATCAATAGGTTATACATATGTATATGTATAACCTAACTAGATTTTGAATTCGTCACTTTTGACGAATTAAGGTTATACATATCGAATTCTTATGATAAAAGCATTATTCCAAAAATAACTACTCAATCATATAAATAATATCACATACTCCCCCCCCCCCCCCCTAATAAAAAGTAAAGAGAAGAAAAAAGAAATTAAAACAATATTGTCTTGGATTCGAACACACGACCCTTAGATCTTGCGTCACAACTTGTTCCACGAGACCAACATTAGATCTATTAACGAAAATGGGAAATCGGGAAACGATAAATCAGTGATTGCACATTGCATTTGTCATTGTAACAGTCAATTATTTGACCTTTGAACCTAATTTACATGTCCTTAACGCCATTTTCATAATCCGATCTTATCTTATGAAAATTGTTCCTTTCATTATAACCTACATGTGTGCTGAATGTCATGTCCACGGCGTACATGGTTATTCATGCTAGATTTATTTGACCTTTGACGGTAAATATGACGATGAAATATGCATTTTCGCGATTTGGTGTTAACTTATGAAATGTTGGGCTTGCAAGTCCCTATATACATGCGAAGTTTCACATTGGTAGCATAATTTTTTCAGCAGTTATAGGTCGAAAGCATACGTTTTAGCTAACCCTCAATTCTAAACAGATTTAGACTCTCATTTCCAATCAAACAATTCATCAGGATCCAGTGAACAAAACTTAATGATGTGAATAGATTGCGAATAGAGCAGGACATCACCTACGATATATACAAATTTGGGAGTACATTGATGGAGAATAAGTGAGATATCGTCAAAAGTACACTGTGATCGATTTCAACATTGATTGAAATTGAGTAAAATTCGCATTTTCAACTGTAACCGTCAATACGATGACTTTATAATATTTACTCGGCATAAATGAGGTATGAATTCGTATCTACAACTCATAATCTATCCGAATATTAAAAGAAAATTGGGTGTTTGTGGACTTTTTAAAAAGTTATGGCCGAATACAAAAAGGATGTTTTTACCATGTTTTGCCATTTTGCGTGCGCGCGTAATTTTGACTTTGACACGCGCGTACTCCGTTATTATGAGTCAATAATGACTCAAATTGATAGGGTGTGCTGAGGGATGTATAAGAATTGCAAAACATGTAAAAAAAATACATTTTTCTTATTCATTCGCGTTACGCGCGCAAATACGCGCGCGCCGACGCGCACGCGCAGAATTTTTTGAAACGCTTAAAATTGTCTGAAACATATTAAACAAATATACCATGCACTGAGAGCCTCTAGTTGAAATTATGGATTCCGAGGTGACAGGAAAAGCACTATGTTCTGAGGGTCGTAGACCCGAAGAACATAGTGCTTTTTCTGTCACCGAGGAATCCATAATTTCACTAGTGGCTCGAAATAGTGCATGATATATTTGTTTTATATCCTTCGCATAATCATTATCATCGCAAAAATAAATGATTTCAATTAAATTAAAGAAAAATATAAAGAAAAACAAAGCATTGATTATGGAACCATCACTGCACTGACTATGTTCCGTTTGTGACACTGACCCCCTTTGCGCAATAGTCCTAGCGCAGAGTGCGTATTGCGCTATCTTTCCATTCATGGTTACGCGCTTTAACAACTAATGCGCACCCAAATGCAAAACGCGCGCATCAAAGTGAATAATTAACCTGCTTTACATTACTACACACGTGTAATTGTATGGAGAAACTAGTTATTCGTACATTACACATACAGCTAGTGTAGTGCACACCGCGGCCAATTTTCTAGTGACCGTCGAATTAGTGTCACGACCACAGAAGGCAACGATGCACAATGTGCACCATTGTCGTAATTTTTAAATTCGAATACCGCTACGTTATACATGAAATGCATCTCTAGAATATTCTTTGGAACTAATTGATATTCACGGGTGAAAATATGCTGTATTTCTTTTTAAATAATTCTTTGAGAAATCTCGTCGAGCATCTTTCGCAAGCTAAAACAAGACCTCTCCTCGCAGGGAAGTTTTATAACACGCATCTCTATGGGGTCAATATGATCACCCGGCGTCTATGACGTCATTCATGGAATAGCATTTACTATTCCATGAATGACGTCACGCATAGCACATTTTTCTCCATGGGCATTACTATGTTTGGTCACATGACGCTATGTAGACCAATCACTGAACAGGATTTCATTCATGTAGGATATAAAGTAAATTACTCGGGTTAGGGTTTTGAGCATTTAAAAAAAAATAATAATTGACGGACGCGTACGCGCGCGTCTCCGAGTGTAATTGTACTCGCATGAGCTTAAAAGATGACTATTGACCTGATTAATATTGATACGAAATTTGAATTGAAATTGATATTTCATAACTGAGATATAATGATTATTAAAATTTGACAAAATGGCGTCTTGATGACGTCATAATGATGTGACGTCACTGAAAAGCTTCGCAGTTCTAAGTTAGATCATAATCTATCATCATGTGAAGATTCATGACAATTGATTCATCTGATCTTGAGATATGCGACGCACAAAATTGGGAAGAATAATAAATACAAATTCTAACGAAATCAACAGGTTATACATATGATATATGTATAACCTAATAAATGATAAAATGTTTTAAAATATACAAAACATATTTGGGTCAAACCGTTTACAAATATTGAATGTGTTGCATTTGGGTTGCAGAGCCCCTTTAACCTGTCTATATAAAGACCACCTGGTAATATACTATATGTGTCCACCTCTAACACTTTTGGTTAATTGTCGGAAATATCAAAATTGAAATTTTTAATGTTTTGATTTCTCTAGGATTTCAGCTTTAAAATGATGTATAACTTGATACATATAAGTTTGCTGAAAGCCACAAAAATTCAATTTGATAACGTGGACCAGAGCCTCGATATTTGTTAAACAAAAGAGAAAATCGCTTCTAAAGTTTTGCATCATACAGAAAAGCATTCTCACACATCGAGCGAAATCATTATTTATGGTATACAAAATTAGAATTAGGACCTGCAATTTTCAGAGGATGTACATGTAGATGAAATATGTTAGTATCAAATCCCATAAAGTTTACATTTTCACCCAGAGACAATTTTGTCCGATTTTGAGGCTCTATGTACTAAAGATCCACAGCGACTCATGACCGAAAGTGTGGTGCTTGGGCTCATATGTTCTGTCGCCTGCATGCCCTAAGAGTGATCCTTCAGACAGGGTACATTATTATACAAACTGGATCATGTCAGGTGTCACTTGTGTCTGGTCATGCAAATCGATATTCCAATGAGTCAGCTTGAGTCAGAGGTAGCTTATAATTATACAGTGGCCTCATTTATGGTTGCTCTAAGATCTATGGCGACTATTATGTATGGGTTTAAACTGTAAATATCTTACCTCCACCTGAAGTAGCATTCAGTGTTTGTGTGGTGCATGTGCACAGTGTTCCATTACCATCACACACTCGACATCTGTCAAAGACCAATCCGGAATCTAGAACGCCGTCGCAACCAAAGTTCTGAGAAAAAGATATAATGTGGAGAAACTGATGAAGAAATGACGCTATATAGTGTCACATTAGCTCAGCAAAAGAAATTAACCCCTTGTCTACGGGAACAGGTGGGCTGTGAACAAAGTACATGTATATAGGGGTTTCAGATTCACAGAAGTGAACAGGTGAACCAAGATCAATTCGTATTTTTAAAGGGATAGTTGAGTTCTGGTAAAGGGAGTATAGTTTGGGTCAAACTAAATTTTGGTAACCAAAACCTGCACCATTACATTACAAACTAATAATTATAACTCTACCATGCTTGAAAGGAATTCAAAATTACAAACGACTAAGTAAAAAGCCTTTTATCATTCAAACAGAGCCGTTCAAAATCAAGATGGCGCTCTCTAAAAACTCATTGGTTTAAACTTAAACCATTTTAAATTAAATATTGTGCATGTGAAGGTGTGTAAAAATAGTAATTAGATAGAGAGATAATCAACAACTATTACAAAACTTCTTTTGAACAATTTTGAAAATAGGAAGCATTTTTGTTTAATTTGTAACGGTTTGTTCAAAATTATCTAATATTTGTGGGGCCCCACATTTATTATAAATGGTTACGTTTATGGATATTTCAGCCGTTTCTGAACCGATTTTGATCAAATAAAGTTTATTCTGTCACTCAAATATCATGCTCTTTTAAATTTTACACTCGGTTTTTCATTATCTCACCAAATAATTATTATGTATAGCGCCCTCTCTACCAAAACTCAACTATCCCTTTAAGTTTATGTGTTTCTCTAATATCTACTCTTTTGGGGAAACTGACAAGATAACTCAAATGAATCAAACCCGGGGGGGGGGCGGTACTAAGATTATAGTCGGACGGGGGTGTGCGGCTGAGACCTCCAAACCTATACCCACATCTAAGGGTCCTTTTGCGAAAAATGGACCCATGTCTCAGGATTTTTTTTTCGCCTGCGGCGCTTGTTTTTGGTGTATTTCCCGCAAATTTTGTGGTTTTAATTTAGCGAGCGTAGCGAGCTTGAAAATTTTTGCAATTTCACATCGGAAAATCACGTATAAAAAGGGGAAATATGAAAAAAGGGACCCATGTCTAAGGATTTTTTTGATGAAAAGGGGACCCATGTCTAAGGATCTTTCTTGAAAAAGTCACCCTTCCCAGCGGCACATCCCCGTATACCCAATATACGTGAGTACCCCCCCCCCCCCCCGGGGAATCAAACAGAGAAAATAATTAGTAATTATTTAGCCTAAGTTCAGGTCCTATAACAGGAGCCCAATTATATGGGCCCTTTATGTGGGACTTGAACCATCATGTATTATCTTGATATCGTGATGTTGCCACCAATTGAGCTACAGAGCACCCAGCTCTTATCCCATTCAATATTGGTAAAAACTTCTGGCGTCTGAAATTTGACCGAGCATGAATCGTGGCTTGCATGGTGGCTTAGCGGAAGAGAGTGTCTACATGTATATCTCAATAGAAATTAAATTTTAATATAGAAATGACACAGTAGAGTAGGACGTCATTACTTACCCGACACGCTCCATTAAGGCACAGCTTGTTGGCGTTAGCATCAACAAATTCGTCATCCCAACATATCGTTCCATCACAGGAATCCCCAGGACGGTCATCATACGTGTTAATAGATGAGGCTAGGCAGTACAGCGAGCACAGGTTATCAACTGCAACACAAAGCATTAAACGCAATAACTAACTAAGATTAAACTCCAAAATGTCAACTTGGTCAGAGTCTGTGCCATTTTAGTCTGTCCCAATTAGTCTTATGAAATGGAATTCTAATTTTGTGTCATTGAACAATCATCAACATTCTGAGGTTTTCACTGCATTCAATTTTTCAATTTAAATTGAGTTGCATTATATGCTTCCAAATATTAAACAAATTAACAAATAAGTGGGTTTAGGCGTGAATTCTTTTGAATTTTTGTTTCATTCTTAATTTCAAGACTATGACATTTTACCAATGAGCTAGGGTATGCATTTGTTTCATCTAAAGCACAAACAAACTGAAATCACATAGTCAATAGTGATTAGTGGAAATTGAGCGGCAAGAGATAACTGACCCAGCGACCTCCTCTGATAATTACTTAACCCAATGCTCTCCAAAACGGAGCTACAAGCTTTATTTGTTTAACCCATTTGCGACAGTTATCATGCAGGAATATTCCACAAGCTTAATTTTAGCAGAGATTGCCTATTTAGCAAATGCTGCAAGCTAGCCCCAAGCCAGTCGGTAGCTTGCCACACACTTAGATTTATGTAGGGGTGGGTCCTAGAAATTAGTGCTATATAACAACAAGGGTTCACTTTTTATAAGAAGTGGGATTTCTACTCAGACATGTATGTGCACTAGTCACACACACACACACAAACAAAAATAAATACCGTTTTGGCAGTGGTGTGATATTATGTCTAATTTCACAAAATCCTTAAATAACAACATAAAATATGTTATGAGATCTGATGTTTATACAACAATATAAAGGTAAGTGTGAATGCACTGTATAAGCATGGAACATGCCTTACCATTACTTCTGTCAGTGTAATCTTCCCAGCTGTATGTGTTGCCAAAATATGCAATTGAGTTTGTTGCTGCACACTGCTGGTCACGGTAGACTAATTGAGATTCAGAACATGGCTATATAGAAAAGAGAAGAGAAATAAGCTTGAGGTCTTTGGAATGAGATGTTTTCAGACCATCATGAGAGTAATTTGCCTGATGCTACAGTCACAAATGGTCCGATTTGGGCTACGGCGCCCGTACGATGCCACTTTTAGGTGAAATCTTGCGGGAATCTTGCGGCGCCCGCACGGGTGCCGTGGCTATCGTACGGTCGCCGTAGCATTTTTCCTCGCCGTACGATGTCAACATTTTTTTTAACGCGGAGTAAAAAAAAAAAATACATCGTACGATTTTTGATTTGCCGTAAGCCCGTAGACAGGTCGTAGAGAGCATCGCACGGGCACCGCAAGGGCATCGCACGGGCACAGCTAGCACGGACACCGTAGCCGTTTTTCGAATATCGTACGATTTTGAGATTCAATATTTGGCCACTAAGATCGTACGGTAGACGTAAGATTTCATAATGATCATACGCCATACGATTGTCATTTAATCCTACGGGTACCGCAATGGCGCTGTACAGGCGCCACAAGAACACCGTGCAGCATCCCCGTTGACCTTAGATTAATATGTTCTGCACAGGCGTCGTGCGATGGATCTTATATCGTACGTAGTCCAGTCAAAATATGAAATAACCCACCACTAATTGCAACAGAAACGATTCCACTTGTATTTGTTGTAGAATAGCCACCAAAACAACATACTAAAAGTTGACAAAAATTGGAGTGGTGGATAAGGGTCTAATTTGCATGAATTCAAAATGGCCGCCATACAGCCTTTTCAAGGCCATATCTCTGGATATGAAGCACTTAGAAAGTTAATTCTGGTGTCTACACCCATGTTTTCAAGGTCAAGGAACACAATTGTAACCTAATTAGCAACATTTAGGCAACCCATCATACCTAATTTGCATAAAGTTGTAAATAATTTATTCAAAATGGCTGCCATGTATCCTACCCAGGTAGCAAGCCAACGTTGGTCCAACGTTGGACCAACGTTGTCCAATTTTTTCGGCAACGTTGGTCCAACGTTGTCCGGCAACGTTGGACCAACGATGGTTGCGTACGCCCAATCAACGTTGCTCCAACGTTGCCGAAAACGAAATGCCAACGTTGGATCAACGTTGGTCCATCGTTGAAAAGTTGTTATTTGTCAACGTTGGACCAACGCTTTTCCAACGTTAATCCAAGGTTGGTATTTTGTTGGAGCAGCGTTGATTGGGCGTACGCAAACGTTGATCCAACGTCAAAGCAACATGTGTCCAACAAGCATCCAATATGTCTCCAACATGCATCCAACAAGCAGCCAACATTGGACCAACGCTTTTCCAACGTTAATCCAAGGTTGGTATTTTGTTGGAGCAGCGTTGATTGGGCGTACGCAAACGTTGATCCAACGTCAAAGCAACATGTGTCCAACAAGCATCCAATATGTCTCCAACATGTCTCCAACAAGCATCCAACGTTGGTCCAGCGTAATTCACCAACATTTCTCCAACGTTGGTCCAACGTTGATCCAACGTTGGTCCAACGTTGGTCCAACATTGGACCAACGTCTCACCGTACTAAAAAAAATTAATTAATATTCATATGACACGCCTATTGGTGATATCTAGAACATCCTATCCTAGCTTTCCCTTTACCTAAGACTAACCTAACCCTAACCCTATTCCTAGTCCTATTCCTATCCCTATCCATATAGTCCTATTCCTATTCCTACACTCACTACATCTACATCATCCACTCAGCTTTATATAACCTAGCTTCTGTGTTAATATTTGTTTGATGGTTGGTATTTCGATAAAGTTGAATGTTTGGATAAAGTTTTAAGAATTTACACAAATACATCATGGAAACAAACCTTTAGAATGTTTTTGTAGATAAATAACTTACATATATTTCAAATAATGAGTAAATAATAACATTGGATTCATTCTGAACAATCAAATAACATGATTATTAATGCTTTTTGCAGTCAATGATAACCACTCATGAATATTCATGAATAATAACCAACGTTCATCCAACGTTGAACCAACGTTGATCCAACGATGGCATACATCCTGCTTTCAGCAGCTAATTTTAAATCCTTTTATTATGCAAGGGGGTTTTGACCACCTGTGCTACGAGTAAAAAAATTACCTTTTCTAACATAACAGCTACATGTAGTGAACAACAGATGTGAAATGTTGGATTCTCGTTGGAATAACGAACGTTTCACTGTGGGTTACCGATGTCGATCCAACGTTGCTCTAACGAGATTGTCCAACCTCCATTTCACTTTGAGTTACCGATGTTGATCCATCGCATGGTGTTGTAATATAATACAAGTAGGCGAAATGCCATGTGTAACTCTGGCATAACAATAATAAATACTGGTAAATTACAAACTTGAGTGTCAGGGTAGACTACCCGACACCCAGAAGATGGAACCATGCAGGGGATTATTCTGCCCCTTTCGTACGGTTGTCATCCCCTATTGTAAGACCGACATTTACCTTATGCAAAATGGTTTAACGTGCTAGTGCCAGGGTGGACTACCCAACGCCTAGATGATACCAAGGGATTATTCTGCCCTAAATGGTATTCATCTCTATCACAAATCTAATCTATCCGGTGGTCTGAGAGTAGACGTCGAAGTGGGTAGCGCCTGTCACGTTCTTGCGAGGGCGGCTTCACCTCACTCCAGCACGCTTCTGGGACCTCCGTTTCCTCGTTTACTGGAACATGGATGTTACCTTCAGGTGCGCGACGCTTCTTTAGATGATGTCTGTTCCGGCGATACCGCCCACCTTTCTCACTCTGGATGTGGTACGAGCGGGGCGTTGAATCTTGAGTTGTCACTACGCCAGGTTTCCATTCTTTTCCCACTTGGTAGTACACACGTTCTCCAGACTTCAACACCGGCAGCGACTTGGCACCCTGGTCATAGTATCGCTTCTGCCTCTTCTGGAGCTCTTTCTTCCTACTAGCTATGCACCGTTGATAACGAACAGTACAGTTCTCAATAACCCAGGTAGCAAGCCAACGTTGGACCAACGTCGGAAACTTGCAAACTCGTTGGAACTCGTTGGACGTTGGACAATCTCGTTGGATCAACGTTGGACCAACATCGGTAACTCGCAGTGAAAAAGAAGTTGGACAATCTCGTTGGACCAACGTTGGACCAACATCGGTAACTCGCAGTGAAATGTACGTTGGACAATCTCGTTGGACCAACGTTGGATCAACATCGTTAACTCGCAGTGAAATAGACGTTGGACAATTTCGTTGGACTAACGTTGGATCAACATCGGTAACTCGCAGTGAAAAAGACGTTGGACAATCTCGTTGGACCAACGTTGGACCAACATCGGTAACTCGCAGTGAAAAAGACGTTGGACAATCTTGTTGGACCAACATTGGACCAACATCGGTAACTCGCAGTGAAACAGACGTTGGACAATCTTGTTGGACCAACGTTGGATCAACATCGGTAACTCGCAGTGAAAAAGACGTTTGACAATCTCGTTGGACCAACGTTGGACCAACATCGGTAACTCGCAGTGAAAAAGACGTTGGACAATCTCGTTGGACCAACATTGGACCAACATCGGTAACTCGCAGTGAAATGGACGTTGGACAATCTTGTTGGACCAACGTTGGACCAACATCGGTAACTCGCAGTGAAAAAGACGTCGGACAATCTCGTTGGACCAACGTTGGACCAACATCGGTAACTCGCAGTGAAATGGACGTTGGACAATCTCGTTAGACCAACGTTGGACCAACATCGGTAACTCGCAGTGAAAAAGACGTTGGACAATCTCGTTAGCCCAACTTTAGACCAACATCGGTAACTCGCAGTGAAATGGACGTTGTACAATCTTGTTGGACCAACGTTGGACCAACATCGGTAACTCGCAGTGAAATGGACGTTGGACAATCTCGTTGGACCAACGTTGCACCAACATCGGTAACTTGCAGTGAAATAGTCGTTGGACAATCTCGTTGGACCAACGTTGGATCAACATCGGTAACTCGCAGTGAAAAAGACGTTGGACAATCTCGTTGGACCAACGTTGGACCAACATCAGTAACTCGCAGTGAAAAAGACGTTGGACAATCTCGTTAGCCCAACGTTGGACCAACATCGGTAATTCGCAGTGAAATGGACGTTGTACAATCTTGTTGGACCAACGTTGGACCAACATCGGTAACTCGCAGTGAAGAAGACGTTGGACAATCTCGTTGGACCAACATCGGTAACTCGCAGTGAAATGGACGTTGGACAATCTCGTTGGACCAACGGTGGACCAACATCGGTAACTCGCAGTGAAATTGACGTTGGACAATCTCGTTGGAGTAACGCTGGACCAACATCGGTAACTCGCAGTGAAAAAGACGTTGGACAATCTTGTTGGACCAACGTTGGATCAACATCGGTACCTCGCAGTGAAAAAGACGTTGGACAATCTCGTTGGAGCAACGCTGGACCAACATCGGTAACTCGCAGTGAAAAAGACGTTGGACAATCTTGTTGGACCAACGTTGGATCAACATCGGTACCTCGCAGTGAAAAAGACGTTGGACAATCTCGTTGGACCAACGTTGGATCAACATCGGTAATTCGCAGTGAAAAAGACGTTGGACGATCTCGTTGGATCAACATCGGTAACTCACAGTGAAAAAGACGTTGGACAATCTCGTTAGACCAACAGTAATGAGTGGACTCAAGTAGAATTACAATCATAAATAGAAGTGCGCCATCCCCGGTGAATTACCATATAGGATCGATATGTATATTATCGGGTGTCAAGAAACCATGTATGAGTTGGGCCATCGATCTACATGCAAGCAGTTAATAAAGTAAGCTTTCAACTATACTCGTGTGCCTACTTGTATTATATTACAACATGGTGTCTGAAGTGAAAGTGACTGTATGTCTGATTCGATTCGCCATGACCTGTGTTGTAGAAATGCTAATTTGAATCCATTTTGGGAGGCGAGCTTCACGGTTGATGTGTGACCGGATATACCATCCAGAAAACGCTTTATTGAGAACTGTACTGTTCATTATCAACGGTGCATAGCTAGTAGGAAGAAAGAGCTCCAGAAGAGGCAGAAGCGATACTATGACCAGGGTGCCAAGTCGCTGCCGGTGTTGAAGTCTGGAGAACGTGTGTACTACCAAGTGGGAAAAGAATGGAAACCTGGCGTAGTGACAACTCAAGATTCAACGCCCCGCTCGTACCACATCCAGAGTGAGAAAGGTGGGCGGTATCGCCGGAACAGACATCATCTAAAGAAGCGTCGCGCACCTGAAGGTAACATCCATGTTCCAGTAAACGAGGAAACGGAGGTCCCAGAAGCGTGCTGGAGTGAGGTGAAGCCGCCCTCGCAAGAACGTGACAGGCGCTACCCGGCCACTTCGACGTCTCAGACCCCCGGATAGATTAGATTTGTGATAGAGATGAATACCATTTAGGGCAGAATAATCCCTTGGTATCATCTAGGCGTTGGGTAGTCCACCCTGGCACTAGCACGTTAAACCATTTTGCATTAAGGTAAATGTCGGTCTTACATAGGGGATGACAACCGTACGAAAGGGGCAGAATAATCCCCTGGTTCCATCTTCTGGGTGTCGGGTAGTCTACCCTGACACTCAAGTTTGTAATTTACCAGTATTTATTATTGTTATGCCAGAGTTACACATGGCATTTCGCCTACTTGTATTATATTACAACACCAACGATGGATCAACATCGGTAACTCAAAGTGAAATGGAGGTTGGACAATCTCGTTAGAGCAACGTTGGATCGACATCGCTAACCCACAGTGAAACGTTCGTTAATCCAACGAGAATCCAACATTTCACATCTGTTGTTCACTACATGTAGCTGTTATGTTAGAAAAGGTAATTTTTTTACTCGTAGCACAGGTGGTCAAAACCCCCTTGCATAATAAAAGGATTTAAAATTAGCTGCTGAAAGCAGGATGTATGCCATCGTTGGATCAACGTTGGTTCAACGTTGGATGAACGTTGGTTATTATTCATGAATATTCATGAGTGGTTATCATTGACTGCAAAAAGCATTAATAATCATGTTATTTGATTGTTCAGAATGAATCCAATGTTATTATTTACTCATTATTTGAAATATATGTAAGTTATTTATCTACAAAAACATTCTAAAGGTTTGTTTCCATGATGTATTTGTGTAAATTCTTAAAACTTTATCCAAACATTCAACTTTATCGAAATACCAACCATCAAACAAATATTAACACAGAAGCTAGGTTATATAAAGCTGAGTGGATGATGTAGATGTAGTGAGTGTAGGAATAGGAATAGGACTATATGGATAGGAATAGGACTAGGAATAGGGTTAGGGTTAGTCTTAGGTAAAGGGAAAGCTAGGATAGGATGTTCTAGATATCACCAATAGGCGTGTCATATGAATATTAATTTAATTTTTTTAGTACGGTGAGACGTTGGTCCAATGTTGGACCAACGTTGGACCAACGTTGGATCAACGTTGGACCAATGTTGGACCAACGTTGGAGAAATGTTGGTGAATTACGCTGGACCAACGTTGGATGCTTGTTGGAGACATGTTGGATGCTTGTTGGATGAGTGTTGGAGACATGTTGGATGCTTGTTGGAAATATGGTGGATGCTTGTTGGACACATGTTGCTTTGACGTTGGATCAACGTTTGCGTACGCCCAACCAACGCTGCTCCAACGTTGGCGAATACAAAATACCAACCTTGGATCAACGTTGGAAAAGCGTTGGTCCAACGTTGACAAATGACAACTTTCCAACGATGGACCAACGTTGATCCAACGTTGGTATTTTGTTTTCGCCAACGTTGGAGCAGCGTTGTTTGGGCGTACGCAAGCAACGTTGGTCCAACGTTGCCGGACAACGTTGGACCAACGTTGCCGAAAAAATTGGACAACGTTGGTCCAACGTTGGACCAACGTTGGCTTGCTACCTGGGAAAGCGTTTTCTGGATGGTATATCCGGTCACACATCAACCGTGAAGCTCGCCTCCCAAAATGGATTCAAATTAGCATTTCTACAACACAGGTCATGGCGAATCGAATCAGACATACAGTCACTTTCACTTCAGACACCATGTTGTAATATAATACAAGTAGGCACACGAGTATAGTTGAAAGCTTACTTTATTAACTGCTTGTAGATCGATGGCCCAACTCATACATGGTCTCTTGACACCCGATATCGATCCTATATGGTAATTCACCGGGGATGGCGCACTTCTATTTATGATTGTAATTCTACTTGAGTCCACTCATTACTGTTGGTCTAACGAGATTGTCCAACGTCTTTTTCACTGCGAATTACCGATGTTGATCCAACGTTGGTCCAACGAGATTGTCCAACGTCTTTTTCACTGCGAGGTACCGATGTTGATCCAACGTTGGTCCAACAAGATTGTCCAACGTCTTTTTCACTGCGAGTTACCGATGTTGGTCCAGCGTTGCTCCAACGAGATTGTCCAACGTCAATTTCACTGCGAGTTACCGATGTTGGTCCACCGTTGGTCCAACGAGATTGTCCAACGTCCATTTCACTGCGAGTTACCGATGTTGGTCCAACGTTGGTCCAACGAGATTGTCCAACGTCTTCTTCACTGCGAGTTACCTATGTTGGTCCAACGTTGGTCCAACGAGATTGTCCAACGTCTTTTTCACTGCGAGTTACCGATGTTGATCCAACATTGGTCCAACAAGATTGTCCAACGTCCATTTCACTGCGAGTTACTGATGTTGGTCCAACGTTGGTCCAACGAGATTGTCCAACGTCTTTTTCACTGCGAGTTACCGATGTTGATCCAACGTTGGTCCAACGAGATTGTCCAACGACTATTTCACTGCAAGTTACCGATGTTGGTGCAACGTTGGTCCAACGAGATTGTCCAACGTCCATTTCAGTGCGAGTTACCGATGTTGGTCCAACGTTGGTCCAACGAGATTGTCCGACGTCTTTTTCACTGCGAGTTACCGATGTTGGTCCAACGTTGGTCCAACAAGATTGTCCAACATCCATTTCACTGCGAGTTACCGATGTTGGTCCAACGAGATTGTCCAACGTCTTTTTCACTGCGAGTTACCGATGTTGGTCCAACGTTGGTCCAACGAGATTGTCCAACGTCTTTTTCACTGCGAGTTACCGATGTTGATCCAACATTGGTCCAACAAGATTGTCCAACGTCCATTTCACTGCGAGTTACCGATGTTGGTCCAATGTTGGTCCAACAAGATTGTCCAACGTCTTTTTCACTGCGAGTTACCGATGTTGGTCCAACGTTGGTCCAACGAGATTGTCCAATGTCTTTTTCACTGCGAGTTACCGATGTTGATCCAACGTTAGTCCAACAAAATTGTCCAACGTCTATTTCACTGCGAGTTAACGATGTTGATCCAACGTTGGTCCAACGAGATTGTCCAACGTACATTTCACTGCGAGTTACCGATGTTGGTCCAACGTTGGTCCAACGAGATTGTCCAACTTCTTTTTCACTGCGAGTTACCGATGTTGGTCCAACGTTGATCCAACGAGATTGTCCAACGTCCAACGAGTTCCAACGAGTTTGCAAGTTTCCGACGTTGGTCCAACGTTGGCTTGCTACCTGGGTATATAAGCCTTTATCTCAGTACGAACCCAACATAAAAATATTTATTGTATATAGAACTATGTTTCCAGATTATGGAATAGAATTTTAGTATATTTGCAACTTTTAAGCACCCCTTTACAGCTAATTTGCATATAAATATATTCAAAATGGCCGCCATGTAGGACACTTAATCCCATATCTCGAGATATGAGACACATAAAAAGTAAATCTAAATGTCTACACCCATGTTTTCAAGGTCAATGAACACAATTATAACGTAATTAGCAACACTAGGGCATCCCATCATGCCTAATTTGCATAAAGTTGTAAATAATTTATTAAAAATGGCCGCCATGTATCCTATCTAAGCCCTTATATCAGTATACGAACCCAACAGAAATATGTTTATTGTATATATACAAACATGTTTCCCGGTTATGGACCAGATCATAGTATATTTGCAACATTTAAGCACCCCCCTAATAGCTAATTTGCGTATAAATATACATGTATTTTTTAAGGCAGCCATGTACGGCATATGTATATATCAATGGAAATAAGACATGTTATTAATTCATTCTGTCGTTATTCTATATACATATTGTCAATGTCAAACACATGATTGTGGCCATTTCAAGCATATTAATGATGAATACCTAATTCGCATAAATTTGAATATAGATAAGACTTAACAGAACTCCTTCCTAGCTCAGTCTGTATATTAAATATTTGTCGAAATAAATGTTTCACTTAACAGAATATTTAAGAATGTTTTACATTTCATTGTTGGCTAGAAATGCTGAAAAACCAACGATGATAACTCATTTGAAGCTAGTGTTAGTTCATAAATGGAATGACAGGAAAATGCATCACAGAGTACACATTCAAATGAAGAGATCAAGCCTTGACTATGAGTGAAAACACATCATTGCAAACAAAAGAGGGAGCCATCCAAATCGATCATCAGCTACTGTTTCATGGACTCATAACATAAGGAACACGCCAAGACAACTCTAAGATGCGTTTGATTATGAGCTGTGTAGCTATCCTCCTGCACTGTTCGAGAACAAGTTCACACCACGACTGGAGAACAAGTTCACACCACGACTGGCAAACAAATCTCAACTGGCTGATACACTTTGGAGACGTTTCATGCCTCCAGGAGCATATGTATATTCAATACATCTCAGATAGGGGAGCATTACTGCAGTCTGCACAGGATCATCTGGAACAAAGGTCCATCATACGATGACATCTGCAAGCAGTATGTCTCCTATGTGGATAAACACTATGATAAGCCAACTGTGGTGCTTCAGGAGATTCCTAGGAGCTGCAGCTTTGTCTGAAGGAATCGGACTAAATTCTCCATCTCGCTCACTCCAACCCCAGGCCAATGGCTGGATTTAATTTCCCTTCATTTACTGCATTGACAAGAATACATGCTGGCTATGAAAAGAAGCAGCTGCATAAGTAAGTTGCACTCTAGGTGGCACTCTACAGGTGCTGACCTTCTCATGAAAACGTTGAAGACAGAGAATTGTCAGGTTATCATCTGGCTAACTTTTGTATAGACCAACAATTGCGTTCCGTCCTGCTGATACAACATCAGTCTTTGTACTCTTTTGATCTCCAAAGACTTCTGCTTGTTCCTGGAAGATCATGTTAGTGCGAACAAGGCTAGCTTTAGAGCTGTTCCCTTCCAAAATCCATGAATATGGGATGTCGTGCCACAGCCAAGGAAAGCATGCATACATAAAATACTGTTACATAATTGTGGACCCAGTGCAGATTTCAGAAGTGATATGTCTGAACATCTTTGCTCCTTCTTAACGCAGTGCCGAGGTTCCGGACAAAGAAACATGTTCTGCATTGTTGTCTCGGTATGGTAACAAAGGAGAACCAGACTTTCCATATCTTCTGCAACAAGAACAGTATGGGTATGTATACCCTCGGCCTCAGCAATGGTGATAGCAGTCTGGACAATGAATATATCATCATCTCCTGGATCATGTTTTGTAGGGCACCCAAGGTGTCTTAGATGTCCGTCAAGCAGCATGATGAACTTGTGCTTGTTTTTACTGTTGGAGAGAAAGTACTCCTACTTCCCGTAGAATACTATCGAACCAGAAAACTTGTACAGGTACACACATGCGCAATCTAGTTCAGCGTATATGGATGACGTATTTCGTACTCCGGCCCTTCATGTAGCCATCAAACACCACAGTTGACTTATCATAGTGTTTCTCGTTCAACTTTCTCCACATACAAGACATATTGCTTGCAGATGTCATTATATGATGAGCCTTTGATCCAGATGATCCTGTGCAGGGCTGCAGTAAAATGCTCCGCTCCACTCTGTGATGCATTTTAACAACTAACACTAGCTTCAAATGAGTTATCATCATTGGTTTTTCAGCACTTCTAGCCAACAATGAAAACATTCTTAAATATTCTGTTAAGTGAAACATTTATTTTGACGAATATTTAATATACAGACTGAGCTCTGAAGGAGGTCTGTTAAGTTTGATGTATATTAAAATTTATGCAAATTAGGTATTCATGATTAATATGCTTGAAATGGCCACAATCATGTGTTTGACATTGACAATATGTATATAGAATAACGACAGAATGAATTCATAACATGTGTTATTTCCAATGATATATACATATGCCGTACATGGCTGTCTTAAAAAAAGAATATAAATGCAAATTAGCTATAAGGGGGGGGTGCTTAAATGTTGCAAATGTACTATAACCTGGTCCATTACCTAGAAACATGGTTTTATATACAACAAACATCTTTCTGTTGGGTTTGTATACTGAGATAAAGGCTTAGATAGAATACATGGCGGCCATTTTGAATAAATTATTTACAACTGTATGCAAATTAGGCATGACGGGATGCCTGAATATTGCTAATTAGGTTATAATTGTGTTCATTGACCTTGAAAACATGGGTGTAGACGCTTAGATTTACTTTTTATGTGTCTCATATCTCGAGATATGGGATTAAGTGTCCTACATGGCGGCCATTTTGAATATATTTATATGCAAATTAGCTATAAAGGGGTGCTTAAAAGTTGCAAATATACTTACATTCTGTTCCATAACCTGGAAACATAGTTCTATATACAATAAATATTTTTATGTTGGGTTCATACTGAGATAAAGGCTGATATAGGATACATGGCGGCCATTTTGAATATATTATTTACAACTTTATGCAAATTAGGTATGATGGGTTGCCTGAATGTTGCTAATTAGGTTACAATCGTGTTGCTTGACCTTGAAAACATGGGTGTAGACACCAGAATTAACTTTCTAAGTGCTTCATATCCAGAGATATGGCCTCGAAAAGGCTGTATGGCGGCCATTTTGAATTTATGCAAATTAGACCCTTATCCACCACTCCAATTTTTGTCAACTTTTAGTATGTTGTTTTAGTGACTATTCTACAGCAAATACAAGTGGAATCGTTTCTGTTGCAATTAGTGGTGGGTTGACCCCCTTTTTATCGTATTTTGACTGGACTAACGGGGCCGTGCGGCGTCCGAAAGGGCACCCAATATATTAAACACGATCACCGTGCGATGAATACTAAATCGTACGGGCGCCATGGAGGTACTATTAGGACACAGCAAGTGCCCCGCAAAGGCACCGAAATGGCGCCTCACGGTAACCGCGTGAGGTATTAGCAGAATGTATTTAATAATCGTAAGGGTACCGTGGAGGCATCGTAAGAACACCGTAAGGCACCCGTACGGGCAATAAGTTTGTGTTCACGGGAGCCGTGCGATTTATGTTTAAAAGCCAATTAAGACCACCGTACGGGGCCCGGAGAATATGTGACTGCTACTCTACCATAACATTCCACAGACATCGTACGATATCACGATTTCCTCAAATCGTAGAAAATCCGCCGTATAGGGAGAAAAATCGTACAGCGCCCGGAGCATTTGTGACTGTAGCATTAGTGGACAAGGTAATGAACAATGAGATCAAGCATAGGTGGAATATCACAACCACTCTCTGCAAAGACTAAGTCTAAACTATTAAACGTCAATTAAAAAGGTTTGGTCATGTTGTTTGCATGCCGCTACACTGCCTACCAGGAGTACCAGAGTGACCCGGACGCCTTCTTATGAGATAGAGAGATCAAGTGCAGAGCAATGTGGAGTAGAGCTCCAAGCCCAGGGCAGATCTAAGTGGTTAATATGATATCTGATATGGAAGCGTAGTTCTTCACCTTCCTACATGTGTACCTATAACTCAACGTAGTTGTAATATTAGTTAACATTATGTTTTTTTCTATCTTACTCGGGAAGTCATACTGACAGTATCTACATGTATAGATATATTCGGATTATATAGATAATATTATTAGAGTACAGTAGCAACTTCAAGAACGTACATGGGATGTAAATACATTAATGTACACAATGTAGCCGTAGTGCCATACATTAATTTTTTAGTTCTATTTGCTAGTAAGCTAGGGTTTTAAAATATATTCTGAAACAAGTAATATGAAAAAAAGCTAAGTATCAATACAGTAACATGCTAAAAAGAATACATTGCATACATTTTAGTTTGGGCAATCCTAAAAGGCTGGTTGCATGCAGAGAGGATTGAGAGAGTGACATTCTCGTCCTAGGGTTAGGTTTTTTTAACGAGTACAATATCATGGCAATATCCCCCTCCCCAAACATTTTTGTAATAAACTTGAATAAACATTGCTTACACTAGTATTGCATAGCTGATATTCATGACTATCTCCCACACACGGTTGACCACCCCACTGGGGGGTCGGGTTGGTGCAGGATCGACTGCGGTATCGAACCCCCGTCCCACAGGTCCGAGAGCATGAGCCATATCCACCAAACCCAGTCCATCCACCATCTACACTCAGCGTTGCAGGGGTCGAGGTGTTGACGCACTGGCCACTGATGCACCACTGGAAAGAAATTGGGGGAAAGAAAGGGAGAATTCGACCAGCCTACCATGTGTAATTCAAGCCCTACAGAAATCTTAAGCGTGCCGCAGTAAGCCAGCGACTAGCTTGCGGCCAAAGCGTGCGGCTAGCCAGCGGCTAGTTAGCGGCAAGCTTAATAGGCAATCTCGAGCAGAAATTGAGTGTGTGCAACAGATTTTAAGTGTGTCATGAGCATGTGGATATATTTTGCAAGCTTATAATTCTAGCAATTGCGACTAGCTATAGCAGCAAGCTAGCCTGCTGGCTTGCAACACACATAGATTTCTGTAGGGGAGTAGTGATGCATTACACTCTGTGTGGGCTTGCATGGGGGAAGACAGAATGCGACTATGTGTATGTACGTGCAGGCGATGCACCGGGCTGCACCTCCATGCAATGTGATGTGCCTACGGTGCCATGGGAATAGCCATTAGACATCTATTGCCGGGTACGTAATTTATATATTATAAAGCCCGAAATAAGATTTTCACCTGAGCACCGCCTGCATGTACATGCGACACGGACTAAATCATTTTTGAAATCAGAACTTTACAAGAAGGCAAGTACTTGGAGGGAAGTCATTCTTATGCAAATGTCCTATAACTAAGTGTACTCTTATGAATTCAAATCCAAGCAAAAACTGTATAACAAAATGGGTTTTGATTTTTAATGTCTGCCTTATCATGAATATATTTATGATTAAATTGAAAAGCACTCTGGAACACTTAAAGACTGAAAAGTATCCAAGTTCAGATACTTCACGCAACCAATCTGTGATAATCTGACATTGATTACCTGTTTGTTTACAGGTAAACATTTTTATTTAAAAAAAAAAAAAATCATTCAGAAGAATCCTTCAACAATATATGATTGAAGTCTCAAATGTCATTTTCTAAGTGGGATCACATAACTATGAAAAACGTACCATGCCGGTTCCACACGAGGTGCCCTCAGCTGGTGCACCTGCAGAGTAGCAGGTCGAACCGCTGCTTGAGGTTGAGCAGTACAGCAATGAACAAGTAGTCTGATGAGTATTGAAATAAAACAACAAATCATTTCTTGTATTAAAATTTACATGATTATCCTCTTATCCGGTAAAATAAGATTGAAATAAAGTTGAGGATGCATTAATGTTTTTACCCAGATCAGAAGGGGCATAAATGATGAGCATTTTGAAAAGAACTGTTTATCGATTAAATGGACTACATAACATTGTCTAAATCCTCAAAACTTACTTGGAACTCCTATGGCCTCTCTCGAACATTGTCATATTCATATCAACAATAATTTAAGCACGGAACAGGTTTGAGTTTTTCAAATTTCCATTTTGTTCAAAAGATATTTACAATTGAAGTGACTGAAAAAGAGCAAAGAAAATGGGGTTCCAGCGGGATTTAAACCCGAGACCTTCAGATTGCTAGACCGGCGCTCTTACCGACTGAGCATTAGAAAACCCTTTGTTTGGTGTTCGTCCCAGAAACCCTTAGCTTTCATTGCTCAAATGGTCAGAAGCTATTACATAAACCTGACATAAGCCCGAAGGATAGAAATCAACTTGGAGATTATGCGAGGGATCACCGAAGTGATGCAGCTTTTTGTATAATTAGTTCAAACATATAAAGAAACTGACCTCCAAGTTGATTCCTTTGCTCTTGTTCAGTCATATTATATTTCTGGTCAGTTTCTTTATATGTTTGAATACAATTGAAGTGTTCAGATTTTAACTGTCTACGGGATAATTTAAGCCGTGTACAAATTAAATGCAAAGAGTAAGTGAATATCACGTTACATCTTTGCTCATTTCTCCGCCCCAAAAAAAGTTAAATTAGTGCAAATTTTTCACACATTACTTAGTGGACATATCAGATCACACCAATATACATTTTATTAATCACTCATCACTTTTTGCACTTGTCAACAAAGTTACTAGATCCCTTTTTGGTCTGACATATGATCAGTGTAATTCTATATTGACAATTTGTATGAACCAGGTGGGATTTCAACATCTACAGATATAGCATAACAATGATAGCATATATTAAATCATTCAAAAACTTACAATAGATGAACAAGATGTTGCTGTTGAATCACCCGTGTCGATCTTACATTGCTCATCAGCACTGTACGTGGCATTTTGACCCGGAAGCTCACTGATGGTTGCAAGACTGGTTCCTGGAATGTCATCCATACACGTCTGGGTGCTAATACAAATGAGATTTATGGATTAAGAGTAAATTGTGTGTACTTGCACAACTACTACACACATCTAGAAGTGTTTGAGTATTTAATTGTATACCAATGTCATCATATTACAAATAATTCTGAAAGCTGTGTGACAGTTAAATGCCAAAGGAAGATTGTTTACCTAGTGAAAATGTGATCATTTATGATAGATTGCCTACTGATTTTAATTAAAATCAAAACGAATTCCTGAATGGTTTTTAGTCAAATCAATCATTTCTCCATAACTAGGGAGGCATTTAACAAAGCAAACTAATACAAAAGATCCATTAATTAACTTCAGACAGTATGTAATTTTTCAAAATATAATAATGCGTACACCAATGCTTCATCATATCAAACATTTCTGAATGCTGTGTGAAAGTTTAATGCCAAAGGAAGATTGTTTACCTAGTGAAAATCGAAAATTTATGTCAGATTGTATCACCTGCTGCCAATCGAGTTTTATTACAATCACGGAATGCTTTTCAATATCTCCATCATTAAGGAGGCGTTTTACAAATCAAAACCGATATAATTCTTCCACTCCCATAAGCCAAACAACAAGTATAAGAGAATTCTTAAAGCTCCAAGTGATTATAGTTGAATTTGGCAAAGCTAATGGATCACTTTAAAGCATAGCTCGACTTGTCCATTTCTTGAACACATTTCACAAATGTACACACTGGTCGACCAAGCAGTTAAGTTTGATTGTAAAGTTGTGATGAATCTAAATTCAACGGCTTATGTAATGTGCCAAAGAAGTATTAATAGTTAGTGAAGTGCTATGCATACCTGATGAAGATCTTCATGTGTGTTGAACTACACGAGGACCACTCAAATGCCCCAGTTCCACTTGCGAGAGATGCTGACATGATGTTCACATTCTCTGCACATCCGTAGACCCCGTCATGAGATAGGTCCAGTCTGAAGAGAAACAGTTTTAATCCAAATTAAGGTCTTAAATATATGCTAAAACCAAAAAAGGCATCGACTGCCTATATAAACCTTAAGCGTGCCATGATCCAGCAACTATAGCTTGCGGCTAGTTAGCCACCAGCTAACTAGCTGCAAGCTTAATAGGCGATCTGTGCCGGAAGTGTGCCGCGAGCCAGCAATTAGCTTGCGGCTATAGCAGCAAGCTTAATTGGCGATCTGTGCTGGAATGGTGAGCGTGCAGCAAATTTTAAGCGTTCAGATACATTTTTGCAAGCTTAAATCGGGCAAAGATCGCCTATTAAACTAGCCGCCAGCTAGTTGCTTTCCCTGTTCGAAATACCGTAGTAAGAAAATATGTGCTAGTTTATATCTTATTTTTAAAACTACATCCTAATGTATTCAGTAAAGATACCATTTAAAATACAATACTCATTGTGTAATTTATTATATAAACAATGTAAAAAAAAAGATATTATCAGTGTATTATCTGCTAAATGCAAATTCAATAAAAGTTACATTCAATTGTCATTAAAGGATACATGTAAATGACTTATAGTAGCGTTCCACAAAATGTTATTGCTAGGTTTTCTCAGCTAGCATACAGTATCCTGTACTCAAAAATATTCTGCCAGACATTTATAAAGGGATCCAACCTGTTGAGGGCATTTTGATTTTGGTTTAACATGCATTCTCATAGATCCCAGTCTGAGTATTTACGTGACCAATCCTATAAGGGTTAATTAACAAATTGAAGTACAAATTAATCCATTAATAAAAACCACACAGTTTCAACAATGAACAAACTCCTCTCTAAGGATTAAAATCTTGTACAACCAGACAGTCTTTATTTATTTTTGGTTTGTTATGCATTCTCCATTCAAGGGATTGAGCGCTCTTCTCACAAACTGTTTTCAAAGGATCCAAAGGGGCCGGGTAGGTCAATGTAAAAAAGGTGATCGCTAAGACAGGCTTGAAATGCACGGTCCAACCATGCAGCACTACTGCACTAGTGCCGGCTCTATATCGTAGCGACCACCTGTAAACAGACTGCCTGCCTATAGAGAGCAATTATCCGAGGACCACTTAACCGATTTAGATCACCTGCTGATATAAAGAACAGTTCTCTGTCAACCTTACGTGCCGGTGATTTTTATAGGCAGGTTTGACTGTAACTAAAATATCCATGAACTTACGAGTGACCGGTTTCATGCGCAATAACCAAACCAGCAGTGAGTCCACTGTCCTCTACAATTATACAGTGAGAATTCAGATTGCATGTCCCCCCGACGGTAGCCAATCCAAGAAGACTGCTGCCACTGCCCGGTCTTGCTATGTTATTTCTGAAAAGGAAAAAATCATCTTTTAGGAAATTGTATTTTTACAAAAATCGAGAAGAAATTGTCATTGCTATTTTATACGTAATACACAAATTAAGTTACCCCCTGAATAATGTACTCCTCATAGATATAAAACCAAGAATTGTTTCAAAATTTTGCTATGGTAGGGTAGTTGAATAGTTTATGTAAAAATTAGCGACAACCGTTACTTCATGGTGGACGGTCAACATGCTCAAGCACAAATTAAAGACAAAATTATATATAAACATTTGCAAATGTAAAATTTGTACAGTTTATTAATAAAAACCTACATTGTACAGGATTCATGAAGAGAGAATTCATCATCTAAGGGTTCAGATATAGTACAGAGGGAAATTAATCATAACTATATCATAAAATTGTATTTGATATTTGCTATCATCTACTATCTTTTATCAGTATTATGTTTGTTATACGTCACACGGTACTTGCCCAGTAAACATAATGGCCAAATCCCAGTCATTCGGATTGGAGTCATTGTTGTAGCTAAGCGCAGCCTGCCAGGTACAGAAGTCATCCAAGCTTGTATCAGCATCTGTAGTTATGGCAACCGTGTGATTGCTACCCGAAGGACTTGTGGCCTGTGTAATAAAGATATACAGCAATCTTTAATTCATTCATCTATATCTCCAATTTCTGTGGACTCAAAGTATGAAATTGATCCCAATCACAGAAAAACTGTTTGATTAGTCAATCACACGTATATTGCACGTATAGCAGTTGCAGGACTGAGGTAGAGCAGTTATACACAAATCAATCGCTCATCGAAAAGATAGAGTGCAAGCAATTACAAATATATACCATGTCTCAACCATTACACAGCACCATTTTTCATGAAATGAAATGTAAATCGGAATGTCCTTTTCAATAATGAAAGTGAATACAAATGGTATAGTTTGATATCTGAAACAAATGCCACGCATTTATAACGCAGTGTTTTTTTGATTGGCGATTCGTACTGCGTGCGCGCGCAGACGATTTTTAGATGCACTTTTCTCCACCAATGAGCGGCATCTCTCGGCCAATAGGCGGCATCAAATTAATTTTCATTTTTCTAACACCAGAAAAGTTTATTTTTGTTTATTTTTCCTTTGCCGGTATTATTTTTGACTCAGCTAGATCACATTTTAGAAGTTTCAACTATTTCAACCCCATTCGTTCGCTAGATTTTGATCACGAAAACCATAAAGATACCCTTGCCTAAAAAGAGCTCCCGATCCCCAAAATCCGACTTTCCCATTGATTTTGTGCTGCCTGCAGATTATTGGCCGAGGACCTCCTGACTAGCCTCATCAGAAACAAAAACAGATTCAACAAATTTTAGAATGTCATGTGATATAATTTCACTATCAGCTGAAAATACAGTATTTGATCTATGTCAAGCTGTAAAAGATTTAAACTGAACCAGTCATGACATCAACAGAGTGTTGTTCATCTTTGCCATCACACTTTCTAATTTCAAGTTTCAATCGCTGAATAATCTTTGCCGGTTTTATACCCGATTTCAAACACGATTTCCGATATTTTCGTGCGAAGAAATCAGCTAAAAGGCAACAAACGAAAATAAACTATTCCGAATATGTAATTCTTTTCCTGACCATGTTGTTAGTACCATTACGAATCCTTGCACATGGCCGTGCACATAAATACCTCCTCTCTCACTGGATTATATTTGCTATTCTTAATTAATTATTCTGTAGTATTCTTTATTAAATATTATTTTTGTTTGAGCTGCTGTGAACCAAGTAACTTTGTTGACATTTGCAAAAAGTGATGAGTGGTTGATACAATGTATTTTGTTGTTATCTCATAATTATGTCCACTGGGTGTTGTGTGAAAATTTTAAAGGGGACCACAGGGCATTATAAAACCAATGCTTAGTTGTTTTGGTACTATAATTGAATATCAATCATACTCTCATGGGGTCTGAAATGTTTCTGTAATTTGAGAAAAATGCAATTAACTACTACGACCTACGGAACCACAGCTATTTAGTCGTTCGCGCGTGCGACTTGTTTGCACGACCGCTCAATCAATACGCGTACGTTATATGGTAGTATGTGCGATTTATCGCATAGCCCATGCGATAGTTAGTATCGTTTCGGGCATGCATGCATGTACAATATACAATGCTTGTATACGCCCGAGCGAGCGCTCGCACTTTGAGGTACACATAATGCCCAGGCGCTATATAGCCACCGCACATTGAAGTCGTTAGTGGTATACTTCAATGCCACCGCACCATGCATGTATAGGTTACTCTGCATGCATGCAATGATAGCGCTACGTGTGTGTATACGCGTAATAATGTTGTTTCTGAATGCCAAGTTGATATTTAATTCGCTGCACACAAGAGATGTTTTAGATTTTCTCTGCTTGCTGCGATATATCGCAGTTGTGGTCGATAAGAGGATCGTTAAGTGATATCGTTATCGGAATTGCGCTGACAGAATGATTGACAGGTGATATTAAAAATGATTCCCTGGCGATTTAGAAATACTTTCAGGATCACAGACTTGTTTTGTATGTTCATTTGGGATATGTCTTTGATGTAAGAGAGCTAAATCTCTGTCTGGTGGTACCCTTTAAGTTAAATGGACGTTATATGGCAGAGTAATGTGCAAACATGCAAAGTGATATTCACTAACTCATTGCACCTGAATCATAATTATATCCTTTTAACGAAAGGGAAATTTGAAAAAAAATTGAGAGAACTGCTAGAATGCAAGTTGAATTGTGTACAATGTTACTAAAGGTGGTATCTCACTGGCCTGGAGACTAGTTGGCGACCTGTTGGCGACTTGAGTCTCCGCTGGTTGCGGAGACGTCTCCGCGACGTCTCCGAAACCTACTGGCGACCAAGGCGACTGAGAGGAGATGTTGCGGCGACGTCTCCGCGACATTGCTTGACGGTGCTTGACCCACTTTAGAGACCACGTGACTGAGGTCTTTATCATCTAGTTGTAGATCTAGATATATATAGACAGGCAGAAGTCGCGGCGACGTCGCCGCAATCTTGTGGAGACTCGAGTCGCCAACAGGTCGCCAACTAGTCTCCAGGCCAGTGAGATACGACCTTAAGTCACTTTAGGCCTATATAAAAAAAAATAATAAAGAAATATAAAGGAAATTAATACATTTAATTTGATATCCGAGTAATAGTTTTAAATTTATGGAGAACAAATTTCTTTGGATGCCGCTTATTGGGGCCCGCCGGCTTATTGGCTAAGACACAGTACAGGATCCAATCCATGCATACACGGCGTAGCGGCCGGAGCAATTCCTGCATACAGGATCATATGCGCGCACGCACGGCATCGTGCTAGTTTCTGATATATCTATTGATATATTTGCTACTAATACATATTTGAATAATTACTCCTTAAATATTAAAATGACTTTATTAAATCATTTTTGTTTGGAAGTATTGTCAGTTATTGACACTGTATGTGTAAATGCTGCAAGTACAGATTACAGTCAACAACAACACAACTTAGAAACATATAGAGTGCTTCATAAATGTAATCTACTACTATATTGATGATACTAACCAAAATCGTTGAAGATGTCACAATCAACAATCGAACAACGGAGATTCTCATGCTGATATCAAGACTAGGGTCTGCAAACCGACGACTCATCTATACATTCAAAACAATAAATACATCATTTAAGTAAAGGATAAAGATTAGCATTTAACAGTACACCAACAACAACCAGTTACTACTCATTATATTACCAGGGATATGGGAGTGTATTACTTCCAAGTCACGTCTCTGTGTACAAGATTATTTTATAGACTGGATGGATTCAGGGTAGCTTTTGTGGGAAAGAAAAACGATCGATAACTGTACTATGCCAAGTTGAGGTATTGAAAACTGGGTCTTTGAAAGTGAAAATCTTCCCTGCAAAGGATAACTATTTTTTCTATGCTTGTATACAAAACTTTCAAGAAACTTGAGTGACATTGCAGCATTGAAGATGTAATACAATATTTAAAGACTTTTCCTTTTGAGATTCTGAAATCCCTATCTAGTTTTGTTTTACATATCCCACCAGGTTCCCAGAAGTAACAGGTTAAAGGGGTAGTTGAGTTTTGGTAGAGAAAAAATGAGTGTCGAATTTGAGAGAACATTTTAATGCCAGAATAAACTTTATTTGGTCAAAATCGGTTCAGAAATGGCTGAAATATCAATAAATATATCCGATCGTATTTATTTGGGCCCCAAATAAATACGATGATATTTTTGTTTAAATAAAAAAGTTCTTACACTTTTTCAAAAAATGTTCAAAAGCGGTTTTTAAATAGTTGTTGATAATCTCTCTATTTAATAATTATTGCAACAAAACATCATAATTTTGTATGAAAATGGTTGAAACCAATGCCTTATTAGAGAGCGCCCTTTTGTGTTTTAATGGCACTTTTTGAATGATAACAGGCTTTTTACTCAGTCGTTTGTATTTTTGTATACCTTTCGAGCATGGTGGGGTTATAAATATTAGTTTGTAATGTTACTGTGGAGGTTTTGGTCACTAAAGTTCAGCCTTACCAAAACTGTACTACCCCTTTAAGTGTGCAATTTTTGGGGGACACTAGTATGAGGTAACATTTTCATTTTCACACATGGCTTAATCACTTTAGAGCTCACTGTACCATGATTTTAATACAGCAATCTAATATTTTGATCAAGAAAATTGCATCACTGAGTAGAAACAAATTGTAGATTCAGAGGTTTTGATATGTAAAGGGAAGTAAAATAAACAATAGAGTAATTTGACTGTGCACACTAAAAAAGTATGCCTGTGTTGCGACGTTAAAATAGAATTTAATATAATTTTAGTTATTATGTCCATGACCGATTAATTGTATTAAACATAACTAACAATTTGCATATATATATGATTATCGTAACTTTTTGACCTTTGACATCACACCCCCAATATATAATCATTGGCTCCTAAATAAACAAACATGTATCAAGTTTGATGGTAATCTGTCAATTGGTTCTGATAAAACACAATTACACAGACAGACGTACTTATGTGATGGGGTCGTAATGATACCAGATGAAAACATGATGCCTCTGGCCACTTCCTTGCGGAGGCATCGAATTGGTATTTCAAGTCATGTGTACTCACGATGTTCATGATTGTAGTGACGTAAGCTTCTGTCTCTGCCTCTGTTGAAAACTTCTGGTAGATCAGGCTATCGACGACATAGAAGATCTCCAGATACTTGGCTCCGAGATAAGGACCATTGTAAACAGTCTCATTCAATGAAGTGGAAGCGCCAACTTCATCAGTGGAATTTCCAGAAACAAGTTCTGGATTAAAATAAAACAAAACAAAACATAATTTGAATTGAAAATGTTGTGCTTGGTGACAGAAAAACTGTTAAAAGTTTTAAGCCCAGTGTCAACAGAAACCTGGTGGGTCCTGTATTAACTTGGGCATCGCAACATCTACTAGGGAACAGGTTAGCCCATTGACCGCTATGGGGAAACAGGCGGGTCCTGTATTAACTGTATAGGGATTGTAATATGTAGAAGAGAACAGGTTAACCCATAGCCTACATGAACCTGGTGGGGCCCTCTATCAGCTCTCTATGGGAAATGCCGAATCTAGTAGAGTGCACTTACAGAGTTCATTCCTCCATCTGAATATAATACGGTAAACACCTATCTCAAGCCCATCCCCTTCCTCCCTCCTTCCTGGAAAAAACATCCATCAGTATACATCTCCTGTGGGTACGATTTAGTTTTGCCGAATGAAATGACACTGCAAAATGATGAGTTCGGCACTGTTTGAAACCATTTTATTTGTTGAAGTGGTCCAAATGTAATTCCCACAACATCACATATTGAAAGGGGAAGAGATAATGTGTATCATGATTGATCATAACCCTTCATATTAGACTGTCTTCACCTCTGGCATCGGATAAATACTCAATAGCTTTGAGACTGAGGTGCATATCCCCACTCTGTTGGGAGCATTCTAGCAACCTAGTCTATACTTGTAAAGATGCACACACAATATTCTTAAAAAGTGTCCCTGAATTCCCACACTCCAGTATAGTGCGCATGTACCCTACAATGATTATGTTTGTTTGCATATTCACCTGCTGTTACAGGGCAAAAGCTGTCTCCATTGACAGGGGCGTCACGTGTGTAGATGATGTGTGGGTGGGGCGCATCCGCATCAGCGTTTCTTCGCACCCTCTCGGCATGGTCGCTCTGCAAGGGCTCTATGTACAGCGTGTTGTTGCCAAATGACAAGAGCCCTCTCTATAATGATAACAAAACAGAAAACAATAATTATATAAAATGACAATGAGTTTTTTATCACAAATACTAGCTGGGTATTGATTTGAATTTTGGTATTGAACATACATTCTGATTCGGTTCAAACGATTGCAAATAGCTATTGGTGAAATATGGTTTATTTGGTTTATTAATTGTTTATTTTTAAAAAGAGTTTATCAGTGATATAATTAATTAGTGTATCATCTTCACCATCACGATCATCGTCAACTCTATCGTCATCTTCAATCTCAATATGTGATCATCATCATCATCATTCACATCAAAATCAATATTAAATGTTGCTTGTAAGTATCGGTTTGGTTTACGGGTACACCATGTGAGATGGGTGGATTGGTAAGTCCTAAAAAGGACTATGGTAGTCCTAGAAAGGACTGTTGGTGTAGTTCTGAAAAGAACTGTTGGTATTCTTTCTAGGAGAGTTCTAAAAAGAACTGTTGGTAGTCCTAGAAAGGACTGTTGATAGTCCTAGAAAGGACTGTTGGTAGTCCTATAAAGGACTGTTGGGATAGTCCTGAAAAAGACTGTTGGTATTCTTTCTAGGAGAGTCCTAAAAAGGACAGTTGGTAGTCCTAGAAAGGACTGTTGGTATTGCGAGGAGAGGGTGGATGGTAGGAGGGACTCGACGTTTCGAATAGGTTGACTATCCGTCGTCAACTGTCCTTTTTAGGACTCTCCTAGAAAGAATACCAACAGTCCTTTTCAGGACTATCCCAACAGTCCTTTCTAGGACTAACAACAGTCCTTCCTAGGACTACCAATTGTCCTTTTTAGGACTCTCCTAGAAAGAATACCAACAGTCTTTTTCAGGACTATCCCAACAGTCCTTTATAGGACTACCAACAGTCCTTTCTAGGACTATCAACAGTCCTTTCTAGGACTACCAATAGTTCTTTTTAGAACTCTCCTAGAAAGAATACCAACAGCTCTTTTCAGAACTACACCAACAGTCCTTTCTAGGACTACCATAGTCCTTTTCAGGACTTACCAATCCACCCATCTCACATGGTGTACCCGTAAACCACACGTATTAAAATCAATATTATCATCATTATTGAAATCATTGTTCATCATTAGCATTGATCATAATAAATCAAACTAGATGGATCTTCCACTACGCGCAGTCGAAAATGATGCCTCTGCTAGCTATCACGCGATTATTTGGTATCAAGCCCAAATTAACATTCACAGAATTCTGTAAACTTAATTTTGTTATGTTAATCAATATTACAAGCTATTTTTGCATATGAAATGAGTCCTGTGACCTTGACCTTTCACCTCATGACCCCACAATTATATGGCTACATTGGCTAGCTCCCTAAGATATACATTCAGGTACCAATTAGGTTGATTGAAATCTGACATTCAGTTCTTGAGTTTATACAATTACAAGCCGTTTTTGCATACATAATATGAGTCATGAGACCTTGACCTATGACCTCATGACCCCCAAATTGTATGGTTACATTGGCTCTCTATAATACATTCAGGTACCAAGTCTGCTTGAAATCTGACATTCAGTTCTTGAGATTTTGCCATAACAAGCTATGTTTGCATGTATATTGAGTCCTGCGACCTTGACCTTTAACCTCATGACCCCAAAAATTAATGGCTTCATTGGCTTCCTAAACTACATCCAGGCACCAAGTTTGATTTTATTTTGACATTCAGTTCTTGAGATTTTGCATTTACAAGCTTTTTTTGCATATATAATGAGGCATGTGACCTTGACCTTTGACCTCATGACCCCAAAAATCTATTCAGATCATTGTCACCCCAATATGTACACTTATACCAAGTTTAAAATTGATCTGTCAACCGGTTCTTGAGATATTGCGAGAACGAAAGCTGGACGTACGTACGGACGTATGTCCGTTACGTGGACGTATACGTACGGACAGACGGACGGACAACCCGAAAACATAATGCCTCCAGTCAATTTGTTGGTTGGCGGAGGCATATATCCCATTTTAATCATTATCATTACCATCAGGCATCACCATATATGCATCATTATCATCATCACCATTCTGCTTGTATCTTCATCATCATCATCATCATCATCATCATCATCATCATCATCATCAATATCATCATCATCATCATCACCACTCAGCTGTTATCTTCATCATCATCATCATCATCATCATCATCATCAACAACATCATTATCATCATCATCGTCATATTTATCTCGATTACAATCATCATTCCCCATTATCAACAATCTCATCATCATCATCATTATTGTCGTCATTCTTCTTCATCATGTTCATCATCATACCTAATAGTGTAATACACGGAAATGTATTATCAAAGGTTTATGGAGTGGGTAGAACGGGCTAACTGGTAAAATAATAGAGTCAAAACAGCAAGCAGCAAATCAAACATACAGGAATCAAACAGGAACATATAGGGTAGAACGGAGGAGAACATAAAGGATGTGTTGAGGCGATCAAGTCTGGGTATGCACTAATTTATTGAGGCCAACATTGGCAAATATATACACAAATAACAAAAGGATGTAAGATGCAATTAAATAAAAGACAACGTACCTATAACTAAAATGGAACAACCTTATTCTACAAAATAACCAATAACAGATGAGATGATGATGGCATGTGATGATGGCATGTGGAAAAGGTGACTGGACACAATAGAAGAGGTGTGAGATATGCAAAGAGAAGAGAGAGAGCTCCAGAGTCAAGTGGCCAGGAATGCCAGGTAGGAAACAATAGAACAGAAATAGCAGCAGACATGAATGAGATGCAAACAGATGTGAATGGAATGGGGTGACGGTGACCAGAAGGGGAAGAACATAATAGAACAGAACTTGAACTAAATACCAATGGCAAGAGAACAAAGATAAATAACCAAGGGTAACCAATGACAAAATAAAGACCCTACATTCTTCATCATCATCATTATCATCATCGTTAACATCATCATCATCATCATCATCCACCACCACCACCATCATCATCATCATCATCATCATCATCATCATCAACCACCACCACCACCATCATCATCATCATCATCATCATCATCATCATCATCATCATCATCATCATCCTCCTCATCATCTCATAATCACCATCACCATCATCATCATCATCATCATCATCATCATCATCATCATTGATCATTCATCATCATCATCATCATCATCATCATCATCATCATCATCAACAACATCATTATCATCATCATCGTCATATTTATCTCGATTACAATCATCATTCCCCATTATCAACAATCTCATCATCATCATCATTATTGTTGTCATTCTTCTTCATCATGTTCATCATCATACCTAATAGTTACCCATTACAGTATTAAAAGCCCCTTGACTATATATTATTAATTGCAGGGCCGGGTGTCACTTACCAGTCCACTGCAGGTGCTGAGCGCTCCCTCGGCCCCGGGGTGCGACAGCGACTTGGCGAAGAAGTGGCAGTGTCTGGTGCGAAGCGGCTCCTCCCTGATCGTCCCATTCTCGTCTACGTACTCGATGACCAGCCCTGGTCGGAGAAACCCATCGTTCCTCTCGAGGAGAATGTTGTGGTCCTCGTCAAAAGCTTTGAATGTCACCTTGTTCGCCTCCGGGTGTCCATCCACATCAACACTTCTCTTGACGATGTTGGAGTGTTCAATGTACGACGGTAGTATGATATCATAGTCTGCATAGAGAGGGGATCGATGCGGTTATATGCAATGATTTTGACGAGATAACACATGGTACAATATGCTACAGTTACGTAGAGGCATAAACCATATACAGGGTGGCCCAAAAAAAACGGAACGGGCCACTTCCCAAAATATAATACCGCAATGTTTATGTTCATCAGATTGGGTGTCCTTTCCAATGAAAAACAACACCAAGAACAGTAATTTTGGTCAGGTCGTTTTTGTTTAAGGACGCAGTGAGTGAGACCATGTCAGGTGCCGATTTATGTCGATTTCGACCTAGTCAATGCCAGTTTAACCGCACTCCTTGCCCGTAATACCATTCAGCGACCAGGCCCATTCTCTCGGCACACGGCTGAGTGCACACTAACAATAGTGCGCGATGCTCAACGATAAGAACGGCGGTTCGTGCAATTCATCAAGCGCTGGCTCAATACAAATTGACGAAAAAGAGAACCTGACATGGTGTCACTCACAGGGCCCTAAAACAAAAACTACACGACCAAATCGGAAAATTAAACGAGATTTAAATGAAATTTAGATTGAAGTTTAATTATGATTCTACGAAGTATAGGCCTAATATGAGGAGTCAGGTAGGACGCACATCTGTTGCGGCCGAAATAGCACCACATTTTTGTAGACAATAGGTTTTCTATTGATATGCAAATGAGCTCTCGCTCCCCCGTGTATATATACGCCGCGGTTTCGCGACAACGCCATTTTTCAAAGAAAAGGCTCGCCCAACTCCACAAGGGTACGGGTCTTATTACGCCATAGACGTGATAGAATATACGAATCCCTGGCACTCAAAGTGTAAAGAGTCTTCGATAAGTTTTACACCCCAGCCAATCCGACGGATAGTAGGGCGGGTACCTGACTCCTCATATTAGGCCTATACTTCGTAGAATCATAATTAAACTTCAATCTAAATTTCATTTAAATCTCGTTTAATTTTCCGATTCTACTTCGTATGGCCTAATGAATCGGAATCAGGTAGGACCTTCAAAGCCAGAGTTGGGGAGCTAATACTACGCACGACAGTAACCAGAATTGTCGTGCCCGATAGACAAGTCACGCGAACGGCCACATCAAATCCATTCTAAATCAGTGCCCGTAAGAATACAGGTACATCAATACTGTAGCTTGCACTAATACAGCCATGATGTCCGCACAAACATTTTCCACGAACGGACAAACGCGACGCGTGCCGTGTGTCCGCGTGATCCTGCATACTTGTACAGTAATCTCGGGATCGAATAATACGATCCTCGGAATAAGGAGCTAGACCTCCAAATCAAAAAAGCTTTATCATCTAAATAGAACCAATATATTTCTCTTCCTCTGGTTGTTATCAACCACTGAAGTCGAGAGTGAGGGAGAGTCTAAACTCAAATATAAAACTACGAGATCTAAGTACGGTGTACCAAATAACCTTTATATTCCAATAAGGAAAAAAGACAGTATGGTTCAACAATTCCGAATGTTCACGATCCCAACGGAACATGCAGTGCCACTGCACACGGAATCCATACATTATTTACGTGAGAATAGCAGTGTTACTCTGAATTATAATGATTGTATCCGTACCATCATAGTGACAACCAACACTGAACGTTTGGAAGGCCCTTTCAGTTTCAGCGAAAGCTCTTTCAGGCGGTTTCTCCGCCTGTCCGTAAGGATTGATCAATCCACTTTATACATCTATATTCTCCGACGACCCTAGCCCGAGTATACGGAACCAGTCATGAACGGGATAAGACAATAAGGCCACTGACCCAAAACGTATAGTATATTACATATTACAAATGAACGCAATATCACAAAGACGTTCGCCACACAATAGGGCGGCACGATAACAAACGTATCGTTGACTATCAAGGCGACAAGATTGGCGCCGTTCTACCATGCTGCAATTGGATCCAAACATTGTGGCAATTAACCTTATGCCATCGACCTACTGATCATGCTGATGGCCTATGCTGACGCATACCGATGGGGCTTAAATTAAAATGCAGATAATGCTAACATACCGGCGCCCAATATGAAAGTCGTACCGGCGGTCCGAAATTACCAATTTCGAAAAAAAAACAACAACGAAAGTCACTCGAGGTTATTCCAAGTGTGTTGCCTCTAAAGTACCTTATACAAAGGTACACACGACCGTTATACCAAAGCGGTCTTAATCAAGAGTGTATAATCAATACATCTGTGCCATCCGACCCGGAACGAGCCCAGCGATCACTCGAAACAAACTAACGTAAGATATTGTAGTAACCCCGAGATAAACAAGTATCCGAAAGCTACACCTGTCACGTGTAATGCGTCAACCATGCCAAGGAAATCGAATGTATACGCTTCCTTTACAAAAACAATTCGAAAGGTATTCAAACCAGCTTCTGTCCGCACGTACGACTGACCAATGCTGAAACGCACATTGACACATGATTGTGCAGTACTTCTAAAGAATGGACCATAAGGCGCTAGTTCCAATATAAACACGCCCCAAACAAATTACGTAGGCGTAACGACTAGGGCATTGAATCACGCTAATGCCATATACAGTACTATATATATAGATCGATCACCTGGCGTCAAAAACGCCAATCAATATATCACGGCAAATAATCTAGTTCCGCAAATTGATTAGCACGAACGACTGCCGAAACTCCGTCAACGTTAGTACGAATAAAATACTGCAACACTCAATCCATTATAGCGGGACGATAACACACAACCGTCAATACAGATACGTGTCGGCATTACCGTGCCTAAACAGAACGCATTGTTCAGGTTCAACTGTCAATTGTCGCAACCTATGATATAGGGGCAACAAAGTATGTTCACACCTTGAACATTGTTCACTCATGTCCACTTTGTATTGCTATAGAAATGAACGATACTGTTGTCATGCAGAACAAATAATGATGTGTTCTCAAACTAAAATATCCACCTACTCGGATATACATCCTTTCAAATCGGAACACATAACAGGGCGAAGCAACACGAACAAAAGGAGTGGTATAGTGATAATCTTCTCGCCTGATGAACTACCCTGGAATGCGACAACTATAAGACAAATGCGGGTGGAATGTGTCGTGCTTAGCACGCCACCGCTTCATAAGGTTAAGTCAGACGGGTCCACCATCATGTCTTGGCACTATAACATGAGCTCTCAGCCGTACTGTCTTCAGAGAGGTATCCTTTCCGGAACCACTTAGTCAGCTTTACTTTGCATTGTTTGGTAATGAAAAACGTCCGGTTTACCCTTGACAATGGCTTGCCTAATTCTGGCAAAGTCAAAAGGATAAGAATAGTGTGTAATTCCACTAAGACATGAGAACAATTTACATCATACGATATAAGGGGAGGACCCCTGTACTCATATCGTGAAACTATAGGCACGGATGACCGAAGATAAAACTGTACACCTTCACACAATACAACTGCACGAGCATCAAGACCGCACATACCGGACCGGGAGCTTTAGCATTCATACTAAGAGGCGCCCCATTGATAACATTCAATAGCAAGTATCCATGGCTACGTGCGCCAAAAAGCGAGCAATAGACTTGACACGCGCCCAGGGCGGGGCATTGGCTCACAGCCAAACGCCCTTGTATTGTAATTCCTCTTACAATTTATACGAGCAAAATTATCCGTCTTCAAGCCAAACAAATGACCCGTCATAATCCGCGTGGACATACCACGATCCGCCCAAATAAAGGCTCCTTGAAATGGTCGACACGTCGACAAATGACTAATCAAAGGATGGAGCGTCGATAAGCTGAACGACGGTAACGATGATAGCACCATTAGATATGGTGCATAAAATGAATACTGAACCGCATACCAAATCACCTTAACAATCTGTGGTGGTCATATACCGCATTTCCCATGACAGTATGTTTAAACGAAAACATGATAATCAAGATGGCGGCTGGGCTAAAATTCAGGTTCGGGTAATCAGATACCTTTCAGCACGTATACATGCCAGTATAGTCATATTGTTTTAAACCCACGACAGCCAAGCTGGCTGGTAGGCTAACATTCAGTTTCCGATACCGAAAACACTGGCGCCCGGCAAATAGGGCAAAACTGATATCCTGTGCCCATTCAAAGGTCGACACCATGATCGGTGCGCCCTGCATCTCACGGTATACACAAGTCGACAGAACTAGCCGTAAAATGGTCAGCGCAAATGCGTCAAACTTGAAATATTAAGTACATGGCCGTAATAAAGTTCATCCATTACACCACCATGTGTAAGTTGGGCATAGCCAGTATATAAAATAATGCACTATGTATCATTATCGGTTCTAGAATAACCAATTCCAATTCAGGCACAAATGGCCATAATGTAGTATAATCATTCACGACCATTCCCTGTCCGTATAGACTCCGCTTCATCGTTGCATCGAAGTGACCGAACGGTTTCTATCTCACGACTGCAGCAGCCACTTGCCGCGAGTATACCGTGGATATGGGCCCCGGTTCATAGAACCATCTGATCACACATCGACCAAGTGGGGTTGTAACATGGCATGTAACATCATGTAACATCAAATACATTACCATTATTCCTTTCGGTCGATAACTATGGTGTGTGGGATAAAAACCACACCGAATGAAAGAGCCCATTCGAGTCCACATGCATGTACATGTATATAACATCGCCTTATTTCAGGCCGGGATATATCTCAGATAACCCTCATCTAGTAGCCATTCCATGGCTTCTCATACCAATATACAGCCTAGGCTAATACAGTAGCCGGCTCAATCGAAAGAGGCCCAAAGCGGCTTCATGGCTCTACCTCAAAAGGGAGCTGTGTACATGCTGGCCTTTATAACAATAAGGTAGATAAAACCCTCATGTCGATTCCATCTCCATCCAAGCTCCTGGTGTCTCGATCGGCTAAGGCCCCGTACTCCGGTTCCAGCAGCGGGTAGACCTATCATCAGCGGTGGGTAAATCCAGCACCCAGCGACGGGTAGATCCAGCATCAGCGACGGGAGATCCAGGCATCATCAGCGGGTGTATTCGATGGCCGATTTTGACGTACAGATTCTCACCTGGTCCCCTGACGGGGCATACAGGTAGCGGTTGACCGTCTCTCCCCGGCCGCCTGATGGCACAATAGGGAGCTTCAGCTGATTGTAAACCTGGTCCCCTCGCGGGGCATACAGGCCTATCCACCCGGTCGCCTAACGGCGCATAAGGGTGTGCTGGTAAGTATGCGGTGAAAGTGTAACTTCAAGCCGGCGTAGTAAGCCAGTAGTAGAAAAGGCTTGAGTTGAAGACGAGGATTCGCCCAGACGAGCGTGTAGAATAATCGGTGCTACTCGGCTACACACAAATATACAATGGCGTTGTCGCGAAACCGCGGCGTATATATACACGGGGGAGCGAGAGCTCATTTGCATATCAATAGAAAACCTATTGTCTACAAAAATGTGGTGCTATTTCGGCCGCAACAGATGTGCGTCCTACCTGATTCCGATTCATTAGGCCATACGAAGTAGAATTGACTGTTCTTGGTATCGTTGTTCATTTGAAAAGACACTCTATCCGATGGACATAATACATGTGTTACTTTATTTTGGGAAGTGCCCCGTTCCGTTTTGTTTGGGCCACCCTGTATATGCACCAAACTTTAGCATTATTTATCCAGAGGGCGCATCACAATGCTTATCAGAGCCGTAAATAGAGTACAACAAGGTATATAGAATACTTTCTTATACCTACTTGATCTCAGTAGTTGCGGGTATATAATAAACCAAGGGGAAGACTGGACACTTCGGGGATTTTGTGTAACGCTGAATTTCGTACATGGGGAAGGGCGCCCCTAGCGTTGGGTAGGTTAACTTCTTGTTGTTTTCGCGCGTTAGTAGCCATTGAACACAATAGGGAACTGGTAGTGAAGTATCATATTCCTTCTTATTTTTGCTTTTTTATCTCAAAATGTACGTACACCAAATATTAAAAGGAGTTTGTTTCTAAGTTTGTCTGTTTACAGGTGAAAATTTCCAAGAAATATGTAATAGTAGACATGCAGAATCAACATTCACGTACAAGTTTCTTTGCTTGCTGTTAAAAAAAGAACTCATGTACATCATCAGGATTGTTGCTGTTAGCTGTGTCATGGTTTGAAATCAAAATAGTAACATTTATTTGAATACCTCTTTTCTCTTTATATGAAGAATTGTTGTTAACAAGAGTGTCACATCCGAAGACACAAGCATTTTGTTAACTGTCATATCGGAAATGCGATGCCTCAAAAAATCCAAGTCAAGTTAAAGTCATGCAGGAAATCTGGTTCCTCTTTTCACTTTCTTCTTCAAATTCGCAGATTAAAACATAATGTTCACTTCTCATTTTCTATGCAAAAAACTACAAAAAAAAAAGAAAACAAGATATGCAGGATCATCTTTGTTGACAAATTTGCTAAAATAGCAGAAATATCAACAACAAAAAGTGTGCCTTATATCTCTGCATATATTTCAAGTTCATACTTCTAGTAATCTAAATCCTGATATCCACATGGACAGGAGATAATTTCCTTAATTTGTTGTCCCTAGTTTGATTTATAACATTTCATTCACCATCGATACATATATATGAAATAATTTTATGTGAAAATGTTATAAATCAAACTAGGGACAAACAATTAATTAAATTAACTCCTGTCCATGTGGATATTACTAGAAGTATGAACTTGAAATATATGCAGACATAAGGCACACTTGTTTTTTTTTATATTTCTGCTATTTTAGCAAATTTGTCAACAAAGATGAAAATTTTCAAATCCTGCATATCTTTTTTTTTTTTTTTCTGTAGTTTTTTGCATAGAAAATGAGAAGTGAATAGTATACAAATGATGCGCAGGTATGAGTGGGTCGGTAGGAATTGTTTGCACAAGGTAACTATGGAACTGTTAAACCCACGAGGCGAAGCCGAGTGGGTTTAGACTAGTTTCCATAGTTACCGCGTGCAAACAATTCCACCGACCCACGAAATAAACTTGCGCATCATCTGTTTTATAGAATGGGCATTGTTACGCCCCCCAAAAAGTCAAAAAATTAAAAAGTCAAAAAATTACCGGATGCATGAAATAATTTTACCGGACGCATGACATTTTTTACCGGACGCATGACATTTTTTACCGGACGCATGATTTTTTTACCGGACGCATGACATTTTTTACCGGACGCATGAAATTTTTACCGGACGCATGAAATTTTTACCGGACGCATGATTTTTTTACCGGACGCATGACTTTTCATGCATCCAGTACAATTAATTGTCTGCACAAATTTTGCTCTCAACCAATCAGATTGCAGGGATTTGTCAACCCATTCTATAATATGTTTTAATCTGCGAATTTGGAGAAGAAAGTGAAAAGAGGAACCAGATTTCCTGTATGACTTTAACTTGACTTGGATTTTTTGAGGCATCGCATTTCCGATATGACAGTTAACAAAATGCTTGTGTTTCGGATGTGACACTCTTGTTAACAACAATTCTTCATATAAAGAGAAAAGAGGTATTCAAATAAATGTTACTATTTTGATTTCAAACCATGACACAGGTAACAGCAACAATCCTGATGATGTACATGAGGTTTTTTTTAACAGCAAGCAAAGAAACTTGTACGTGAATGTTGATTCTGCATGTCTACTATTAAATATTTCTTGGAAATTTTCACCTGTAAACAGACAAACTTAGAAACAAACTCCTTTTAATATTTGGTGTACGTACATTTTGAGATAAAAAAGCAAAAATAAGAAGGAATTTGATACTTCACTACCAGTTCCATTGTGTTTTCAATGGCTACGCGCGAAAACAACAAGAAGTTATCCTACCCAACGCTAGGGGGCGCCCTACCCCATGTACGAAATTCAGCGTTTCATTGATCGCTGTACAAAACCGGCGCAGTGTCCAGTCTTCCCCTTGTAGTGTCTTTGAATAAACTTAGCTGCTGTTAAAATAATAAGGAATGTTGGGTAGATCTGAGAATGATTTGAATCGGGGTTCTCAGTTTTGTTTTTATTTCTAACATAGGGATAGTTGAATTCTGGTATAGATAGTACAGTTTTGGTCAAATTTCTGAATAATAATAATAATTAACCACTTTTATATAGCGCATAACACATAAGCACAAGCATGTCCCTATGCGCTTATTATTACCCTTGGTCATCAGGTACAGGTCAAACCCGCACAATTATCTTGCGCACCATCTCAACACCCGGGGAGCATACTAGCCAATGTTAGTGTTAGTGACCAAATCCGTTGCACCATAATTATATAAAAAGTAATTACAAAAAAGGTACAAAGCGCCTTTAAAACTCGTGAGGGCGCTTTCTAAAACCTAATTCGTTTCAACCATTTTTACTAAAATATTATTGTGTAGAGGTATAAAACATCTTTTAAACATTTTTGAAACGTGTAAACTTTTTTTTTCAACGGCTGGTTCAAAATAATAAAAATATTGTGGGCCCCGCAACAATTACAAATGGTTATATCTAAGGATATTTAAGCCGTCTCTCAACCGATTTTGAAAAAATAAAGTTTATTCTTTCATTAACTGAAAGTGTATGCTCTTTCAAATTTGACACTCGGGTTTTCCTTACCGCACAAAAACATTTTGTTGTGCAGCGCCCTCTGTACCAAAAATTCAACTATCCTTTTAATCTTAAAAATCACCAGTTTCGTCGCAATGTTTGTCAAACTGTATTACCATATTAGGTAAGCAAGACGCCTTCTTCTAAACACGTTATAATCCCACACATGACCGACCAACAAGCACTTGAGGCAGCTTGAATTAGAAATCTTTATTCAATCGAGAAAATATGTGGTAGTAATAGTGAAAAAGATAAATTGTATTTGTCCGCCACAATAGAACATGATGAGGCTATTCATCGGCTTTATTATACCCCACAAAGACGGGTTTCGTACGAGGGCATGCAGGGGCTGGGGTAGACAAGATTCTTGTTCAATTTATTGCTCTGTACTTCCCTCTCTATCCGAGAAATGTGCAATCATCATCCTGTCGTTGGGGTGCCCTGTCGGACGCTAGCAAAAACTTATAGATACAAGAAGCACGCGCGTGTAATAATGTGTGCATGTATTGTGTGCGCGTCCGATGTACAGTCGCTCGTAGTCGTGCGTGCCGCATAAGTCAGCCCAGGAAGTGGGGTAGGGCTGGGGCTGTATAGCGGGGTATTATAATAGCCCCCGATCAGAGTAAAAATTGGACATAATAGTCAAGCAAAAAGCACCTAAAATTCGGGCAAGACCATGTCATATTTGGGGAAATTCGCGTCGTATCTACGGGCGAAAATTTGCCAGGCGAAGGACGGGGGACATGCCCACCCCCCTCCCTCCGAACATTTAAAAGTGGAGGGAATTGTCCCCCACTTTTTCACAAATGTATACATTATGTATTTGCTTTCACAGATTGCACTACATATTATGTGAAATTTCTGTCTGCAGGTCTGCACCAAATCGAAACAAAATTAAGCTCCAAAACGTACAAGTTTCGCTCCCAAACATGCCCCCCCCCCCTCCCCCTCCCCCACGTATGTTTAGTAGAAGCTGTTGACGCGCCCTTGCATCTACGCGTAGAAATTTATCTTTTTCGGGCAGATCGATATAAACGTTCTTGTTTTTCCCCCCTAACTAGCTAGACTGAAAAGGGGGGAAAAGATCTCTGCCCCCCGTACACAAATGGTTGTTTGGGAATTTGCAAAGTCTTTGTTCTTGGTTTGGATTTCCGCTTCCTCTTTCTGTCCTTGTGGTCCTACGTACGCTACACCCATTTTGGAGTTGTGTTGTGTTTGCATGTGTGTGAAGGGAACCAACACGCAACAATAATATTCTTATAATTTTAGTAGTCCATTCCACCAATAAGTTCAGCACAATAGGTTTCCAGCCAAATTGTATAATTCGAAAACGCATCATCATACTAATTAATATGTTTATGGGTCTATTGCCTCCAAACGTACGCGGGAATTGAATTAGCGCACTTGCAGAGTGACGTTAGGCGTATACGGAACCATGAGGTCATGTTGGTTCCGTAAGTGGTGGTAATTAATTATATTGTTTATGCATTACACAACTCTTTACAAAGTGGTGAGCATCACACAGCGGTACAAAACATATAATCATGTGTTCTACTTTGCCTGGTGGTCCCCTTTAAAATAACTCAACACACATATGAAAGAGCTTGCAAACGTCGCGCCCTGTTTACATCAGTACACTATGCCATTATGTTACTCTATCGTGGTGTTTCACAAAGATCCTAAGTGGGCCTTAAAAAGTATGAGAAACCATTAGTTTCTTTGAAAACATTGTTGTAAAAGTCCTTTTTCAAAGGCATAAAATGTTGATTCAAATCATTAATATTTTCTATTATCAAGGAAAGTTCATGTTCTTGAAGTTCTTTATGAAAAGTCTAAAATTCTTGCTTTTTTGCTTATCAAATATTATTGTATTCCAAGGCTACAAATGGCTTTCCATAATAGTTAAGTCCAACTTAGAGTTAATTTAAACTTTGAATCTTTGTGAAACACCCCATGTCACATGTGTATATTCTGAGGACAGAAGAGGCATGGAGGAGGGGTGGGGGGGGGGGGGGGGGGACTTACCTTTAATCCGATCGTTTCCGGAGTATGTGAGAAGCTCGTCATCTGTTAGGGATCCATGAAACTGAACAAGGTAATAAAGAATTAAAGTTATGAATACACAATTACGCAAGATAAAATCATATGTATAATGCATTGCTCCCAAGGGAGCAGAAAGTGCACATTACGTATGGATTGACCTCGAGTGTGTGTCCGATGACAGGGGTAATAATTTATTTAAAGCGCTTAGAGATGATTATCAATCATATTTAGCGCTATATAAATCGAAATCATTATAGTATTGTTAATCCACCAGGACAGCATGATTGAATATATTATAGCAGACCTGACGTCAAATATTACTCTCATTAATATAAATGAATGAAAATGAGCAAAGGAAAATAGGCTCCGCCGGCAATCGAACCCGAGACCTCCGGATTACTAGACCGGTGAGCCACCAAGACTCTTAAATGGCAACGGAGATTATTACATATCTACATGTATATTATTATTGCTGCATGAATTCACAAAAGGTGATTTCTTCACTTTAAAGGGATAGTAACATAATGTTAGACAATGATTGTCTAAATCGACAAAACGTACTTACATTTAGCAGCTTTGTTGTATTGTATTACCAAAAGATTGGAGAATTGATCATGTTTCGGTTTTCCGAAATTCTCTTTTGTTAGATATATTTACGATTGAGGTGAACGGATTTAATAGTCCACTGTGACTGGACAATTATTAATTCTGTACAAAGTCAGTGTAATGAGTTTGCGAAACATCACTTTAAAGGTAGTTCAGATTCGTCAAATGAGATGCGCGGCGCCATCTTGCATACGCGTTGCGCACGGTGCGTAATGCACGTTAGCTCAGTGTCATGCGGTGCGCGCAAACTAACCCAGTTCAAAATGGCGATCCGCTATGTAGCATCCCCACGCTTGATGCCCTTTAATTGTTGCTCATTACTTAGTCATATGAATGATATGATACCGTTTTGACGTTAGGTTTCCACACGTTACTTATAGTGGACATATGGGATCACAGAAATACACATTTTATCAACACTTCGCTAGTTTTTGCACATGTCAACAAACCAATATACTAGGTTCTTTTTATCGCTTTTATAATCCGGAAGAAAGGAATCTACATTTGATTTAAATATATTTATACGACTACTTTGTACTATAAGAGAATGTGGATTCATCTGAGATCTACCCTTAAAGGGATCTAGTAACTTTGTTGAGATGTGCAAAAACTGATGAATGGTTGATGCAATGTATACTGTTGTTATCTCATATGTCCTCAGGGTATTGTGTGAAAATTTCAGGTCAAATGGACAATGTATGGCCAAGTAATGAGCGAAAATGCAAAGTGATATTGGGTGATATTCACCAACTCACTGCATTCACTTTGTACAGGGATGAAAATCTCGCCCGGAGATTTTCTTATCTAAATACTTCAATCATACATATCTTTGTAATGAAAGGGAAATTTGAAAAACCGAAAGCTGTCCCATGATTTTATTGTTAATACGAATACAACAAGGTATAAAGGAACCGCTAGAATTACAATTTTATTTTGAGGATTTGGACAATGTTACTAAGTCCCTTTAATGAGAAAGAATGAAACACACCAAACAAAAAGAGGGAAAACTCCATTTTCGAGTGAAAAAGGAGTGATCATTTACTCGGGGAAGACTGAAGCACCTCTGCTTCAGAAGATAGGCAATTGTATAATTCTTTTTGAATTATTGCGAGCCTAGCCCTGGAGTAACAATGAACGATCATCATGATAAACAATGAAGACTCAGTCCAACAACAATGCAATTAATTGTTGTCCTGATTCGAAATGATTTCATGTTGGTATAATATAAATTAGGTGAGTAATTTCAAAACGGTTGTGAATGAGTTTCGATTTATTTTATAATCATATAGTTAATCTATGATTCTGTCCGAGATAGGAGCCAAAAAATAACGTAATTTCGAATATAACTCACGGTTAAGACAAATAAATACTCCATCCAGAAAAGTATTTACAGGGTCAACACTTTTTGATTTCTTCTTATAATATGTTTGACACCTTTTGGTTAATCCGTTCTTTCTCGCATCGTCTAGAAGTCTAGTTAAAGGCATCTTAGCCTGCTTATCTAAAGGGAGCTGTAGTGTAGTGTCTTGAAAATGTCTCAATTTGTTACAAATTATATGCGTTATATAAATCACATTGTATTGTTATTAGCATTAGTGATATCAATATGACATAATAAATATGACTTTTAAGCTATTGGCCATGTATATACAGGGGTACATGTTCACATTTGTTCGCGAAAATGAAAAAAGGGTGCATATTTCATGAGTTTGTTTGCCATGATAAAAAGGGTACAGATGTTATACATCCTTGCGAAATGTGAAAACAGGAACCCTTTTCGTGGATAGCAACACATTTGTGTTTTAGCCGATGTGTACTTGAAGTTAGGTGGCCTCATGCGTCATTTCATTTCAGTACAGTACGGTAAATTCAATTTGTTTCTTACAAATTCAACATTTAAAGGGATAGTTGAGTGTTGGTATAGAGGGCGCTACACAAAATAATTTGTTTGTGAGATAATGAAATACTTAGTGTCAAATTCGAAAGAGCATACCATTTTAATGACATAATAAACTTTATATGAGCAAAATCGGTTCAGAAATGGCTAAAATATCCATAAACGTAACCATTTGTAATAAATATTGGGGCCCCACAATTATTCAACAATTTTGAACCAGCCGTTAAATTTTTTGTTTAATGCTTCCTCTTTTCAAAAATGTACAAAACAGGTTTCTAGATAGTTGTTGATTATCTCTCTATTTCAACGCAACATCACATGCACAATATTGTATTCAAAATGGTTGAACCCGATGAGTGTTTAGAGAGCGCCCTCTTGAGTTTGAATGGCTCTTTTTTTTAATGATAACATGCTTTTTACTTGGTCATTTGTAATGTTTGATTCCGTTTTAGCATGGTGGAGTTATAATTAGTTTGTAATGTAATGGTGCAGGTTTTGCTTCGTAAAATTCAGTTTGACCAAAACTGTACTCTCTTTACCAGAACTCAACTATCCCTTTAACTATGACAGCTTTCTTATTGGACAGTTTTGTATAGTCTGCAATGATTACTTGAATTATAGATACCACATTTCATCAAATTTTTAATTATAATTATAAAACTTATAATTCACCTTTTATTAAAGTCAAATTAGTAATAATGTGATTATAATGCCCCTTTTGTTATTTATAGGGCCGGAGTTAGGGGGGGGGGGGAATATAATTAATCACTTTCTAATCGAAGGATTTCAATAGAGGTACAAATCTTGTGAAAATGATTTTTGTTTTACTAATATCAATTTAGTAGGTCTCGATCGGGTTGGATTTCCTGCGAAGACTAAGTTTTTTTGCTAATTTTTCTAATCGGTATATTTCGGGTCAGTTTCAACTTTCTTTAATAATTTTACTTTATACAAAAAAAGGCTTACCTCTGAAAGGCACGAGCTCATGTGAAGGATCCCACATAGAAGGAAAACAGACACAAACAAAGCGTACCGCCTCATCTTTAACATAAATGATAACACAATGTTAAAACAGCCGCTGAAATAGGGTTAGAGGGGCGTGAAAGGCTATGGGACAAACTATTCCCCCTGCCACCGCTCCTCAGTAGCCCGCGCTCAGGAATGCAGATATAATACACTTCCAATGTTTCACTACTCCATATAGAATATCTTCACAGAAAAGATGCCATAAGTCCACCGATGCTAATTTAGATAAGTTGTATCATGAAGTTAAATCCTCACTCAAGTTTTGATTTACGTCGATTCAAAAGCTGATTTACATCTCTGATATACATGTACTGTATAAATCATGTCCCCAAAAATGTTTGTGAAGTTCGTTGTTGTTCCACCCACTCACAATTGCATGATGTTCATTCGAAGCTTTACATCTGCCAATGCAAATGCGCCACTTACAATAGATAGCAGGTAGGCGCAGGTCCAACCTTCAAACCGCAGTGGTAGATCAAAAGATCGTCACAGGCAGTGCACGAATGATGCGATCAGAGGTATATGTTTGTTACCGTGGATCGATAATTCATGGTATATTAATACTCTCTATTATGATTACCCAGGGTAATCATATTCATGAGAAGGGCCAGGGGAAAAGGTGAATATCTCATGCTCCGGTGATCACCACGAACACAACATTGTATCAGCTTTGTGGTTAGATCCCCTTTGTGTAAGTCGGGGGTATCGATCCAAGGGGAGGGAACGGGGGGGGGGGGGGGGGGGGGAGCAGAGGGCCGGCAGTGACCCCTCCAAGAATAAAGATTTTCCCCTTCCGCACCCACTCCCAAATAATTCCGAAAATGGAGAAATCGGCGGATATATACTAAAGGGAGGTTAAAACATAACTTTCAATAATCAACCTTTAAACAAATTGTTTTTACTTTGGAAAAACACTCTGGTTTTCCCGCGCTCTTCAATAATACAGTGCAGTTTCTGATCAAGCTTATGATTTATACCTATCGCAAGTTTACGGAAACTTGTATTCAAGTTCAAGTTCATTCTTTTTTGAAGAGCGTATTGGTATGTCACCCAAATCTGTCATTCAATCAAGAAATTGCCGAAATCCTTATTCACCCGCGGAAGCCGGGCTTCGCCCACTGGACCATCTACTACCTAAACTGCTGATATCCAAAGTTTGTTTTTACTCCGCCGTTCCCTAGACCCATTGGGGTTGCATTAGGTTGAAAAGTATTCACTGATATGCCTCCACCACCTCCCCCCCCCCCCCCCCCCCCCCACTTCCCCGCGCCCCAGTCTTTAAATTGTGCAAATGTTGGTCTTTCAGCTCTCTCACCTGAATAATTGCCACCCCCCCCCCCCCCCGAAAAAAAAAATCCAAAGGACCGACACCTCTTGTGCCAGTGTAATCATAGACGGGTTTTGTCTCTTTATAGTGATCTTCTTCTGTGTATGAGGGTGTTGAACTTCATCAGAAGAACTGTAGCCACGAGTGTTCGTTGTGATAGTCTCGCTCTCCAGTCGTGTATGCATAGTGCATAGCATACCATGCATTCAGCTCAGGTAGAGAGGCCTTGTCAGAAGGCTACAGTGATGCCCGTCATTAATATCGATTTCTTGTTTAGTGTGACATCCAGTTTGCATGCATCCATTCGGTACCAACTAATTGAATAACGTGAAGTTCAGTTTCAGTTCATAGTCGTTTTAACTCTGAAGGTCTGGGCAATTCAAATTTTATTTTGATTCTTCGGAAACGAATCGCACGAGGTCTAGCATTTACATATTTCAGATAATCCTTCAGGTCCATTACTTTTGTACTAATCTGTATAATCATTCATGATTTGGTATACCAATCTGCCACAACAATTTATTGATTACTATTCATTTCTTGCTCATCATATTGAAATGGAATACAGAGAAAAGTAATAACCGCCTTATGAACAGCGGTGTGGAACGAATATAGTTAAACAAATTACGCCAATCGACACGTGAAGCACACTTGCAAACATAAAGATCTGCAAATTGTGGTGGCATTATAGGGATATGTTGGGCACATTTTGGTCCAAATGTTCCTCAGACTCCCTATGTAATCGCACCTTAGCAAATAGCGGCACTGGGAAAGAACCCGGTGTTTATTGGCCTGACTAGTTCATCACTAATACTCTTGATAGTTGTTATAAGAAAGGGTATAGCTTGCATAATCAAAAACTTAAAGGGACTTAGTAACATTGTCCAAATCTTCAAATCTTACTTGGAACGCTAGTGGTTCTCTCATACCGTATTATATACATATTTCCTCGTCAGTTAGCCTCTGAAGGGCCGGTCACATTTACGGTAGTGGACGTAGTTGAACGCAGTGGAGGCTAATGCTAGGGTTACACCATGTCCCCGGCGGCCACGGCAGCCCCGTTTGCCCAAAACGTAGTGCGCCGTGAGATTTTGACAAATTTGTCCTCTGTATTCAAGTTTTGTTAGGTCTTGCCAAGTTTTCTTACGGTCTATCACGGTCTACCACGGTATCCGTGACGGGCCGTGGGGGAAAGAGCCCCTTCCCCCACTGATGGTGCGTTTACACCATGTTCCTGGCGGCCACGGCAGCCCCGTTTCAGGCCACCGTGGACAAAACGGGATAGACGTGAGACAACGCGGGGGGACGGAATGGGCAAACGTGACAGGCCGCGATTGCCGTGGATGCCGGGCCAGATTTTTAAACTGTCAACAAATTTGGCACGGCAGTCACGGTACGGATGAGAAGCCTAGCAGGACAAAGTAAAACGGGGTGAACGCAACAAAACGTGACAGTTCGTAATAGGCCGTAACAAAACTTGGAGGCTGTCCGTAGTAGGACGGGAAAGGACCGTGAGATGCCTCCAAGTTTTGTTACGGCCTGTCACGTTTTGTTGCGTTCACCCCGTTTTACAACGGCCTGCTAGGTTGTCTCACGTCCATCCCGTTTTGTCCACGGTGGCCTGAAACGGGGCTGCCGTGGCCGCCGGGGACATGGTGTAAACCTAGCATAACGTAGTTGAAGGTAGTTGAACGTACCGGCATCCGTACCGTACCGTAGTTGTCCGTGATGCTAACTTGGTATTAACTCGTGGAAGCCGTGATCTTCGATTTAATTTTTGAACACGTTCAAAAGAGCGGTACATTAACCCTAAAAAGACTGGGCTATTTTGAACCTTTAAAAAACTGGGGTGGGAGGGGGGGGGGGGGGGCTAAAAGGACCCCCCCCCCCCCCCCCCCCTTAGATCTCGGCAACCGAAACTCCGATCGACTCTAAATTTGGCATCGTGATAGATGTCCATAAGGTCTACAATATTGCGTTGTTAAAAAAAAAAAATTAGAATATGCTAATTAGAGCTAATTAATTATGCACAAATTGTATTTTTTGGTAGTTTAAAAAGTTTTCTCGGCAATCGAAACTCCGATCGACTCCAAATTTAGCATGGTTATAGATGGGCAATTCCGGATGAGAGAGGCCAAAAATGGAAAATTTAAAAGTTTATGAAATACAATTTCAAAGCATGTTTTGGGTGGACAACGTCCTATATATTAGTGAATAGAAGACCGTTTGTAAATAACTTAATCTGTTTTTCTGAAAGCAGTGTTTGAACTTTTTGGGTTTTCTAGGCTTCAGAATTGAAAACATGACTAAATTCAATACCAAATCAATAAATCATTGATCCCTGAACTTATTCCTTTGTATACTCTGCAGTTATACTAGTATATGGATAATCTTCTTATTTTGTAAAGCACTTGTTCCAACCGGAACCAATATTTGCTGGACAGAATGACCAAATCTACTCCAATTTGTATGTAATTCCGTTACCGAAATTCCAAGAAAGTTTTTTTAAAGAACTTTAATATTGATGAATTATTCTGTAATTGTAAATCCAATGCTAAAATATGTGTCCTTAAAATCCCAAACACCCAATTCTTTAATATCTTCACCCATTTCTATGAAAACATCGGTAACGGAATTACATGGTAACGGAATTACATCGGTAGGGGACGCAACATTAATTTGACTTCAAAGTGGGTAGGAAGTTTTTGAAAGAAAGGAACTCCACCTGCTATACAGGGGGGAAAACAAAATCCAACTTCTGATGAGTAAAAAACAAATTATGAATATAAAGGAAGATATCAAATGAGATAGATCTATTAAACATATGTCGGACATAGTTTTCACAAAGTATAAACAAACACAATCTTGCAGTCTTTGGCAAGAAAATAAAAAAAGATCACCCAACCCCAACACCCTCCCCTTGTTGAAGTCTAGCAGGCAATTCATACTTACGTCTAGCACTGGCTCGGCACTGGATAAATCCACTGCCGAGCCAGTGCTAGACGAAAAAGCCGACCATTCATACTCGGCATCAACAGTGGATAACTGACGCGCAAGTATGAATACAACAGTGGATCGAAAAGCTGTCTAGGACATGACTGGGCATGCGCACTAGTACACTTCTATTGTGACGTAACGATGACTTGCAATTTCTGAACGCGCATTACCGTAATGCGCATGCGCAACCTTGTGCTAGACGAGTGTCTAGCATCAACAGTGGATCAACAGTGGATCAAAGTTATGCCAGGCTGAGCACAGACTGATGCTAGACATTCCATTCATATCTGCGTCTAGCAGTGGATTTATCCAGTGCTGAGCCAGTGCTAGACGTAAGTATGAATTGCCTGTAAGACTGCAGGTAGTATTGAGGAAGATAGTATCCAAGATAACAGCAAGAACACTCAGAACAGAGGAAAAAGCAACAACACAGTCTATATTAGCAATGTCATCAGCAGCGGCATGGAGGACCTCAAATTGAAATGGGTGGTAGTTCAACACTGCAAAGAAAACAATGCCAAAAAATTAATTGGCCAAGTGATAGAAGCTGTGGATAGTAACATTACTGTCAAATTATTGAAGCAAACAATACCAGAGAAGTATGGTTGGCCACATAGTAGATGACTTTGGCTTGAAATCTCATCAGTTGCTCAACTTGAGATTGGTCTAAAAAGACCAAGACTACCAGTACCACTTTGCGCCAGCAGGAGTATTGAGTATAAAGTTTCATCTCATTATCTAGTCAATCCCTTGCTTCTGCTTAAAAGCATTAAGACAATGGGCCCTTTGAAATTCTGTCAATATTATAAGAGGTCACCTGCAAATGTCCAGGATGATCCAGACACAATTGGGCTGATGACAGACTATACTTCGGCTATATTTCAAAGGGCCCATTGCCCTGTTGCCTAAAATCAGAACTCAAGGGATTGACTAGATAATGAAAGGAAACCATTCAAATATTATAGCACCATACAGGAACTACACAATAGGTCTACTGGTGAATATTGTTACCGGTAGGTTTTGTCTTTTTAAGCCAAGCTCAAGTTGAGCTACTGATTTGAGAATTAGGGCCAATTACATTATTCACAGGTCTTAGATATGTAAAAGAGCCACAAACAGACAGAATAGATACTCTCCTTCATATAAATGCATGTATCATGCTAAACTTATTCACTGGCTTTAAAATGTAGCTTGTCAGTATTATTGCTGATGAATTAAAGTTCAGACAATAAGATTGAACTCTATCCTTGCTGGCCATTTGACTTGTTAGTATTGTAACATACTTTGTTAGTACAATTTATAAATAAGTTTAGGATTTTTAAAACTTGAACATCTTTAATATCAAGTTGTACACATTGTGCATTACATAATATACTACAAACAATTAATTGTATCCCTGATACATGTATCACCTGCTTCTAACAATTTATTATGTCCAAATTGCATCAAGTACAATGTATGTGTACATGATCAAAAAAGTGTCTTGGTAGTATTCTTCAGTAGTGATTTTGATCAGATGGATGAGTTTAATTTAGAACAATTTAGTAGATGGCATACAGCCTCGGTAGACATTATTTACAGGTCTAATAACATATCATAGATACCCTCAATGAGACAAAAATGGACAGAAGAGATACACTTTCCTTCATATAATTACTCATAACATACTAATTAGTTTCCTGGCTTTTAACTTCCCAGAATTATTGGTATTAACATTCAGACAATAGGATTGAACCCTATCCGTGCTGGCCATTAAAGGGTACCACCACCCAAAAATAATATTCTTATTATAGAAAGGTAACATCTTTAGTATTCCATTCCTTCAACAAGCTCACAAAAATATGTTTTCAGAAAAAAATATATAATTGGAAAAAGCATCACCATTCTCAACCATGCTTTCATGCGGTCTGAATTGCGAAGACTATATGCGTGCAGAGCCAGAGCGCTCTGTGCAGAGCGAACGAATCATCCGGGATTCTATTGACGTACGCGTGAAAGCATTGGCGCACTCGCAAATGCTTGGCCCGTATGGAACCAGGAAATAGCAGTGGTTCCGTAAGTGGTGGAAATTAATTGATTTGTTTATGAATTACACAACCCTTTGCAAAATGTCGGGTATCTATTTGATATCACAAAACGGTACCAAAACATATAATAATGTGTTGTCCTTTGCCTGGTGGTCCCCTTTAAACTTACCAGCATGGTTACATACTTTGTTAGTACATGTCCAATGTATAAGTCTTCCCAGGGTTTTCTGAATTCTAATATCAAGTTGTACACATTGTGTATTGCATGATATACTTCAAGCAATTCATGTTACCCTTGATACATGCATCATTTGACATCTGACTTTGATTTATTATTCTGCTAAGCACTTGCTTCCCAATCTGTTTTGTCCAAATTGCATAATATAAGGAAGTGTACATGATCAAAAAAGTGTTTTTGTAGTATATGTGTATGAAATACTTTGGTAGAAGTGATATTTATCCAATGGATACGTATAGTTTAGAAGAATTTGTGGATAATTGACAAAGCAGTGTTACTAGTGTAATTCTGTTACCATGTTCATTAGATAGCTTTCTAGTATAAATATAGAAATATGTGACCATTGATTTGAGCCAGGACTGCAGAGTTTGATAACAAGGACTATGTAAACGAAGACTGACTTGAATTTCGCAAATACAAATAGTTATTTTTTTTAGAAATTTCACACTGCGTTACCAAATTAACAAATTAAGCAGGCGTATTCATATATTACTTCATAATTTGGCATAAAAGTATCTTGCATTTTGGTTTTTATAAATGTTTGAACATAAAAATAACATTTTAAAGGGATTTTAGCTTATCTGGTATTCAAAAAATTTAACTTTTTAAGGTAAATTTCAGAGGGCGTAATTCCGTTACCATTTATGTAATTCCGTTAC